>JACEHZ010000527.1:0-50000 GCA_017893485.1 Hemerocallis citrina | reverse complement strand
TCATCAAATATCAATTTCACATTGAAATCACATCATTAAATGAATATTCACATTTCATATTTTTCACCTTATTCTCCAATGAGAATAATTCACTTCCATCACACAATATAATTTCTTTCTTTGCTATATTAATTTTCTAATCCTTCATTTCAAGTTCTTTTTGCAAGATATAATTTCACAAAAAAAATATCAATGTGGAACCATAGTTCTATTTACACATTTATTCTCAAATCATATTTTATTTTATGTAAATAATTCCCAAATTATTTTTCATAAGTCCCATATATTTTTAGACGAATAATCATATTTTTTCCATAATTTTTCAATCATCCAAACATTCAAAAAAATATTTTTTCCAAACTTGCCAAAGCCGAGATTCGAACCTAGAACCACAGGGAAACCAACCGAAGGCACAACCACTAGGCCGAACGCTATTTGCATTAGGATGAGGGGCTGAGAGCATTAAATGTTCTCAGCCGCTGATATCCTTTATTTTAAAAATTCATGAAACAAAAGTGTGTTGCCCAGGGGATTCGAACCAGCGACCTCAGACCGAAAGCCCACTGTAGCGATTAAAGCCATTCCAACCACTTGAGCTACGTGCTCAGGTTGTCAATAACGCAACTCAAAATTTATTTAAACCAATTCTCTCTGTTATTAAAACGTTTCGATGTTCAACTAGTCCTCATTTCACTTTGCTTTTATAAAAAAAATTACTGTAAAATCCCAGATTGATTCTTCCTCACATAATTTACATACCAGTATGAAAAAATAATTTTTTTAACAATTAAAACATATTTTTCATACAATTAATTCGGATTCTACATTATAACTACCACATTTCTTCTTGACAATTAACATCTCAAATCTCTTTACTAGCAATTTTTCATATTAATTTATGTTTTTAATCGTTTACCAAACATACAAATCTATATTTTAATTCATTCATTTCAATAAAACACAAAGATTCATTTAACACATAAAGTAGCATTGTTAATCTACTAACTTTTGTGTACATAATTTGTGATGTAGATAATGAAACTTTCTTCAATAATTTATGGCTATAATCAATTCACACACAATTTTACCTTTACTAATAGAACCACATACAATTGCACATCCTTATATCAATCAATCAATAAGTCATTTTCCAATTAAATGTGTACTCTTATTAATCTTTTTCATGCTTCATTCATTCAATTTAATCTAGCATGCATTTCTAATTAGAAATATGGAAAATTTATCCACCTTAAATGGAAAGAAATATACAACTAGCAACCTCCTAAACGAATGTCCTTGCAAACGAACGATCCTCCTCCTTGGACACGCACGCACAAGCCAACCCGAGCACACCAACCCGAGAGCACTCCCTTTGATAGTCGGCCTCTCCTTCTTCTTGTTGATGCAAGCACAATCCCACACAATCTCTCAATCTTTTACTCACTAAATGAACTACTAGATAATGTATTTTAACTATAGGTTTGGAAGAATTAATTTGCACAAGAATACTAGCCAAAGGGGGGGATATTTATACTAAAAAAATAGGTGAATGGATGGCTAAGATTGGAGTAGGAGTTAGGAACAAATGGCTAAGATTTAAGGAGGAGTTACACTAACTACCCATGATCAAATAACCATCACCCCATGACTCCACTCAAAAATTTGATTTCCCTCCAAACTTCACAACCGGCCATGCTAGTGATGCTTTGCACGTGTACGTGCAATGCACGTGCATGCAACTTGGTCTCCAAAAAAATTTGTACATTGCATTTTATATAAAAATAAACTTTAAATCATATTCTACATTACAAGTTGTATTTAAAAATAAATTAACTCATGGGCTTTAGTTTATGGGCCAAAATAATAATTTTAAAATAAAATAAATGAATTAAATTTTGGGCTTTAAGAAGAAGACTTTTTGTCTAATTGAAAGAAGGCTTTTATATAGAAATAATTAAAAGCACATATTTAAATATCTATACTCATCATGATGAAAATAATTACAAAAATTATTACACGTGCACACTACGTGCAAAATAAAATAATTTTCATTAAATGAAAAATCGGTGCATTACATTCCTCCTCCCGAAAACTTGTACTCATCGGAGCCATTTATCTTCAATGGAACAAGTCTAACACGTTCAGCTTATTTTGATGGAAAATGCTATGATGTTTGGAAAGTTCGTAGTCTCATTTTTTGCAGATGCTTGAAGAAGAAGTATGGAATGTTCGTGTAAATAAAACAGATATTTCTATCAGCAATGGAAATAGGGCTTTCATGAAAGTTGAATTAGCATTGAAAACTGCAAACTCCAAGGTTATGACAGCACTCTATGCAGATCTAAATAATGAAGAGCTTATGTGATATGGGCGAAACTGGAAAACAGCAAATGAAATCTGGAACAACAAGCAAAAATGGCATAAGGAACCGTATCTGGGGTAAAAGCAAAAGTAAATTTATGTTTTTATAAATTTGATGTTTTTCGTAGGTTGTCAGGAGAGAATGTAGACCAGATATTTGCCCGTTTTAACATTATCGCACATGAGCTTGAGAGCTTAGGTAAGAGATTGGATAATGACCGAAAGGTCAGAAAACTCATAAGTTGTCTCACACCTGAATGGGACGTAAAAGCCACCGCAATGAGAGAAATGGTTGAATAGAAATGATTCAACTACTACACTTTTCAAGAAAAATTGAAGACATATGAGATGGAGATGACCAAAACAAAGAGGTACCGGCAGAACACTGGGATTGAACCCAAAACTGAAGAAAAGATTATTGCCTTGAAAGCAGAAACTTCACCAACGTCAAAATCATAATCAGATCATGAAGAATCAGATGAAAATATCACATTGTTGACCAAACAATTTTGTAAGTATCTCAAACACAAAAAGTATGACAGGTCTCAAGGAGGAAGAGAAAATGACAAAGATGACGTATGTTATAAATGCAAGAAGCCCGGACACATCCGCGCAAACTGTCCATTCTCATAGAATAGGAATAATGACTATCATCACTCTAACTCAGGATTCAAAAAGAAGGCATTGAAGGCAACATGAGTAGATTCGGACTGCAGTGGTGAAGAGCAAGAATACAACGATTGTGGATTCATGGCTCTTGGAGATGGTGAGGTGCAATCACCACTTCAAGAAGAGGTGATTGAAGAACCCACCGATGCTGATTTAGTTGACATGTGTAATGGCTTAAAAGATTGTGCTAAAAAATTAAGTCGTGAATTGAGATTATAAGCCAATGTCTAATGAATCAAATGACTCTTGCATTGCTAAAAATCAAAAGTTGAAAAATAAAAACTCCTTGATTATTGAAAATTTTGAGTCATTTAGGAAATATCATGATGTGTTGATAGAAGAAAATAAAGGCTTAAAACTACAAATTCAAAAATCTCTGGTAATACATAATGAAAACTTAAAGGAAATTCAAGAGAAATTTGCTCATATTGCTAAACTTACCGACGATCTAAATGAATACAAAAGAAAATATGATGAGGTAGTGGAAGGTTGTAAGGAAGCACTCGAACATAATAGAATACTTGATGCAACTCTAGACACTCTTCATTGGAATACCAAAGACAATAAAAAAACTAGAAAAATGCTTTGTAATAGAATAATTGAGCTCGAAAAAACAGTTTAAAAATATGAATGACCCATTTATCTTATTACAAAGAATTCAAGGTCATATCATGATAATCGGGGACTTAGTTACAATGAGCCAATACAACATCAAAATTTCAAGCAATCTTGTCATACACATATGCATAGCCACCAGAATAGTTATGCATATGCGCATGACCCAAGGCATAATCGTATTACTTGTTACTATTGCTGTAAATTAGGCCATATATCTTATAATTGTCAACTAAAAAGGAGTACTAATTTTGTTTGGGTAAAGAATAATGTAAATGTAGGAACAACGTCTACTTAGACACCTACTAACTTTCATGTAGGTGCATCATCACTTTCAACTTAAAAGATCGTAGATACCTTGATGGTGGATGCTCGAAACTCACAACTAGTTACAACAACGTAATCTGCATCTCTATCAAGAGAAAAAGAGAAGGATATTAGTTCTTCTGATGACTACAATACTGGGTAAAATCTAAATGGTAAGCCAATTTTGTTTTACTTTTACATTATGAATGACGTATCTGCAGTAAGAAATCTAAATATCGTTCATCCATCTATGAAATGCATGTATTTTGTAAATTCTGTTTACTTCATTGAATATCATTTATGTCTTAGTAGTAACATGTGATACTGCTCTATGCTCCACCAATGATTTTTTTTAAAACCAATAAATATTTGTCAACACATCATCTAAAGTTCATGTTGTTTTCAACTATATTTTAACAACTTTACAAATCAGCTAATATACTTCCACTACCATTAGAAGAAAAGTGTTTTCATGTTTCAAAAGGTGAATCTAACATTTTCATTAGTTTCTGTACTTTGTGCATCATTTTCTGTGACAATCTGTTGATCGGTCGATTGCATGGTCGACTATTCCCTCATAAGCTGTTCGGTCGACCGTCTCATACTCTGGTGAATTCTTTCACAAATATTTTTTTGGTCAAAAGTGGACCGGTCAACCGAACTGTCGACCGTCCTGCCCTCTGCCAGATTTGTTACAGTAAATTCCTCTCTTCTTCTATGTTGCAGTCGACTGTTTCCTTGAACCGGTCAACCGATTCTACCGGTTGATCAGAATCAAGTCGCTTTTTTCCTTGTATGACATGTACGGACCGCACTTCTGATATAAATGCCCTCCTTTCTTCCTTCCCCAGCCTCCACGAAAACCCTAACTTATTTTCACCCAAACCCATCAAAATTTTTGAAAATCTTTTGCAATTTCTTCTTCAGTTTTTGGGTGTTGTCTCTCTCTCCCTCTCTCTTTTTCATGGCTTCTCACGGTCCTTCCTCTCACAAATCTAAGGGTAAGAAAGTTGTTGGCTCTAAATCTGTCACTACAACGGAATCACATTTAGAAATACTAATTATACAGATCTTTATTTTTCATCACTCTCTTTTGCTTTGGTTGTTGCAAACCGAGAGAAATCTAGAAATCTAGGGTGGTCAATTTAGTTCAATGGTTAGCATTATTCGTGATTTTGGGTGAGAAAATTATCTCACTACACCAAGCACCGATTTTGAGTCATTAACTCGTCAGTTTTATGCTAATCTAGAGGGTATTCAAGATAATGATCTCACGCTATCATCAATTATTCTTGGAAAATGGGTTAAAATCACTCTCGATTATCTTCGCACACGATATATGTTGCCTGAAGGTGAATTTGATGCCTATCATCTTGACTTTAACACACTCGATTATAAACCGGGTCATGACAAGTCCACCGTTAAATCTATGATTGTTAAATCTGAGTTTCTTCACATCCCTTATCCAACTCCCAAAATTTTTACTGATGTTGCTCGTGTCCTAAATAAAATTGTTAATGCCAACATTTGGCCTAAAAAAATGATAAGACAGAAATTCGAGTAGATCAATCCTTTATAATTTTTTTTATTTTAGGCAAATATAAATTTGACCTTGCTACATTTATCATTCACACAATGAATTTTGCCTTCACTCGTAACCGTGGTCTTTCCTTTAGTTCTCTTATCTATAATCTTGTAGTTGATCCCCGTACTGATGTTGGAAACTTTTTTCTTAGTAAAAATCTCGTGGCAATCTTTCCCCAACAAATGGGTATTGATGTTCCATTCATACAACGTGCACGCCGCCGTCAAGCTCAACAATTTCGCCAAGATGACCAAGCCCAACAAGCACCTTCCTCTTCTTCTCGTCGCAAGAATGTTACTCCTCCATCCACTTCATCTACTTTTATGACCCATGCTCAATTCGCCTCTCATGAAAGGCAAGCATACAACTAGTATGTTAGCACCATCGAATTTTTGCAAAACAAAGAGGACTGGGAACTTCTTCCCCCTCCTTCTTTGCAACATATGTGTATGTTTAGTGTTAAAAACATATTATAAAATTGTTTTGTACGTGTGTTGCACATTTTAAATAGGTGGATTTTTTTTATCTGTTTGTTTTTGTTGTAATTAATGGAAGAGTTGGAATTGCACGTGTAATACACAGGTTTGTATGTTGACAAATGACAACCCAAAATCTCCAATTATAATATTAGAGATTATCTCTAATATTATAATGGGAGAAGACCTTAGTGTTATTTGTCAATCTATCAACGTGTGTGACGCACGTACATAACTAATATGAAAGAGGTTTCAGGTTCGAGTCCTCACTAAGTCAGAATTTTTTTTATTTATTAAGATGTGCATTGTCCGTGCATAACTAATGTAAAGATGTCTCAAGTTCGAGGCCAAACTACGTCGAAAACTTTAATTTAAAAAATATATATTTATTAAGACTTTGCACGTGTAAGTGTAAATTACTAGTATATTATATTATAGATAGATATATAGTAATTTACACGTGTAATGAATATTTAATATATTAAAAAAATTTAAGTTAAAAAAGTTGACGTAGTGAGGACTCGAACCTGAGACCTCCTTCATATTAGTTATGCACATGTAGTGCATGTCTTTATAGATTCACAAATGACACTAGGGCCTTCTCCCATTATAATATTAGAGATTAGGGGAGAGGTAGTGGGAGAGGATCATGGAGATTGAAGTGGATTGCGAAGATAGTGGAAACTGACGTGAAGGAAAATCAAGGGTGGGGGCTTTGCCCGGTCCCGGGCCAACCTGGGCCAGGCTCAAGCATTTCACGGGCTGGGCTAGGGGGAAAGTCTGGCCCGGACCTGGCCCCCGACCCCAAGGGTGGGGGATGGGCCAGGCCGGTTATTTAGTGTAATTTTTTTTAAACAAAGATGAAAGATCAAGTATTAAATTGTAATTTCATAACAATTGCAAAGAATTAATAAATAAAAAAAAATAAAACCAAATTTAAATTGATTTAATAAATTATAAATTGTTAAATAAAATGAATTTCATGAATAAAATTTCATACAAATTAGACCAAATTACAAAACAAGATAATTATTTGAATTTAGAGATCGAAATGGTCTCTTTTTAGATTGAAGAGAAGACATTGGACTATTGTCGTGCACTTCTACTTAACCTAAATATAGAATCTCATCCCCCTAAATTTCCCAATTATTTACAATATATTGTACATCGTTTAATGTAAATCTACTAAATCTAATTGTACATTCATCGCTACTTGTTGAGCCAGCTTGTGCTTCATGTAAATCTTGGGTCCTCTCTTCCGCTTTCATCCAATCTTCAGCGCATACTAGCATTTCCAAATTTTTTTGCTGTCAGTCGATTCCTGTTAGGGCTCATTATCCTGCCACTAAGAGAAAAAGCACTTTCCGATGCATCGGTTAACACCAGTGTTGTTAGCAAATCTCTAACCATACGAGAAAGAATATTAAAAATAACTTCATTGTTTTTCCAAAACTGTAACACATCTACTACATCTTCGATTGAACTTTGTGCATTATACCAATCCAACTCATTTGGTGAATTAGTTCTTGGTTTTTTTGATTTAATAAGATTTAAAACACTACTAGTTGCATGACTCTTTCCTTTTACTAATATGGAGAAAGAAGAAGAAGAATCAACATTTTGTGTTTGTGTTCGTGTAGTGATAATGAATAAAGTCTATCATAAGTATCATATAACCTAGTCAAAATATGCTCAAATTGACGAGTAAAAACAACATGATCAAAATCTTGTATTGCATCGTGTGAGCCATAAGTGTAAAAAATTTCAATTAAATTTTTTGTGTCATCTAATTTAATCATGGGATTCATTACACTAGCTACACAATATAACATAGGAAGTGGATGAAAATATTTTAAAATTTTAATATATGCCGCATTAACCATATCCCCAATAAAAGAGTCATTTTGCAAATCTTTATTTATTGTCATCATAGTGACAAGTTCAAGTAAAATACCACTAGATGTAGGTGTATATGTTTTTGATAATTGCAAAGTAGCATCGTTAAAAGGTTTTAAAAATTTATACAAACTATCGGCCAAAACCAAAAATCATCATCTCATACAATTTTGCATACCCATTGTAACACAAAATCTCTAAGATTAAAATGATAATGAAGAACAACACCTAATAAATCAAATCTAGAATTTCAACGATGTCTAACATCTTTTGGAAAACGTTTATATACAATTCCCTTAAGTTTACACCAATCATGAAAAGCTTGATATATTGGACCACTCAATGTAATATAATGAACTCAATCTCTCATTGCATCAAATTTATCGTTTCCATATTTTAGTGCATCTTGTACACAAAGATTTAAAATATGACAAGCACACTTAACATGAAAAATTTTGGGTTCTATAGGATCTAAAGTAATTTTCAAACTATCAATTACCTTAGTATTATTAGAGGCGTTATCAAAACCAACAACAAATACTTTATCATAAATACCGAAATTATTACATACTTCCATAATGTGTGTGGCTATAATTTCATCCTTATATGAGTACATAACAAATCCGAATAAAATTATCCTCTTTTGAAGTACCCAATCCGAAACTATCTAATGACATATTATGCACATTATTGGAATGTCGTTTACTCCTACCCACCCATCCATCCGATGTCAAAGAAACTCTAGTTTTTAGTGATGTTAGTGTTGCTATCAAAAAATCCTTAGTATCACTTAAAACTAATTTACAATCACCCTTAACTACATTCCTAGCAATCTTTTTATAATGGGGGTTTAAGGAGGTTTGTGCAAAAGTCTCTACGTACTTACTTTCACCAAACGAATATGGTAATTCATCCCTAATTACTAACTTAGCCATTTTCCTACGAACGATATCGTGATCGTAGCTATGACTATCTATTTGACCGGTTCTAGCATGTATTTTTTGTTGTATGAGATTGTCTTTAGAAAATTCGGGTTGACATTTGTTTAAGTGACGTTGAAGTGTACCCGTGCCAAATCCTATATTAAACTTATATGGTGTTTGACACTTCTTACATATTTTTAATCCTACACTCTTATCATTTTGTGAAGAGACAAAATTGAAATAATTGTGTACTTCGGAAGTAGTCCCTCTTGTTTTACGGGTTAGAGAATGATCTTGTTCTAATGGTTGTGGTTCTACATGATCTTCTATTTTTACAGGATTTTAGTGTGTTTCATTCAAATCGGGAAAACTATCATAATTCATAAATGTTTCTTCACTATCTATATTTGGAATTGGAATGGAAGGAATGTGACCACTAGTGGACTCTTGACTACTATGTCTACCACCGCGTGATCGATTAGAAGTTATTTAAATATTAAAAACTAGTGTATATATAGTTAGAAAGAAAGCAAGTGTATGTTTTAAAATTTAAATTAAAAGAAATAACTAAATGTATGACAACTAATAATTTTAAACAACAAAATTAAATAAGGAAAAACAACAAAATTTAAAAAAAATAACAATCTATCTCAACTAAAAAAAACAATAATAACAAGAACTATTGAGTAGTGTATGTATGTTTACCACTTTACCAAATTTATAGATAAAATCTAAGAAAATGGAAGGAAGAAGTTCAAGAAAACCCAAACTAATTAAGAGATATAGATGAGAATAATCAACTAAGTTAAATCTACAAATTAAATATATACTAAAATACTGTATGAGTGTTTGAAGTTTGAAGAATGAAAGTTGAGAGAGTTGAGACTTGAGAGCGTGTAGTAGTGTTGATTGTTGTTGTTGATCACTTGATTGTTGTTGATTGTTGATCCTTACAAAATGTAGTAGAAACTTGATTTGTTGAGTGATAACGGAGAGATTTGAGAGATAGTAGAGAGATTTGAGTGAATTAGTGAAAAGATATGAAATAAATGATGTTGTATATATAGAATATGCAATTTTTTTGATTTCCTGAAGTACCCCCCCAAAACTAGCTAGTATAGATCCATTGGGGGCAATTTGGTAATTTTCTATTTTTTTAATTCTGAACCCAAAAATAAAAAATAATAAATAAATAAATAATAAAAAAATCAGATCTGAACCCAACGGTCGGCCTGGGGCCGGGCTTTACTGGCGAAATGGAGGACCGAATCGGCCCCTGGGTTCGAGGGGGGGGGGGGCTGTCCCGGGTTGATCCCGCCAAACAGCGGTCCAGGCCAGGCCTTAGCCAGCGCAAGTCAGGCCGGACCTGTACTGGGCCGGTACGGACCTGATGCAACCCCTATGGAATAGTGTAGATGAATAATAGGGAATGAATGAGATGTGTTTTGAGTTGAATTGGGCTAGCAAAATAAAAAAAATTACAAGACAGATTAAGATCAATGGGCTTCTCAATTGATAAGTAAAATTTCAAAATAATAATAATAATAATAATAATAATAATAATAATAATAATAATAATAATAATAATTGATGTGAATATTTGCAAGTGTACAAAATCGCAACAAGTAGTATAGATAAGTAAATAGAGTGTCGAACCCATAGGGACAAATTATTATATTGAGTACCGAAATTACTAGATGAATCACTATTTGAAAAATCAAAATTAATAAAGAAGATAACTAAATTAAACTAATCGAAAGAATTAACTAAATTAAATTAAAGGAGCGGAGTCTGAAAATTGCGATTTGTTAATGGCAAAATTAATTCTAGGGCGTTTGACTTCACCTAGTTAATCTCACACAATTTATAACTCCATATGAATAAAAAAATTATTTTTCCAAGTTGTAGACCGAAATCCCCAAATTATTCAATGCTTTCTCTTGAACAACACCAAAAATATCTTCAACTAACAGTTTGTCATATCTCTATGCAAATTTAATTAATCGAAGACTCATTAAGTTCTGTGGATTTCTTAACGGTCACATCAATCGCGGTAAATCATCTCTAATTTTGCTCAATTAATGATGTTTAATGTTTATAGTTCTAAATCACAAATTACCTCTCGGTCTCTCCATGATCCAATAAATTATACAAATGTTTGTCCACCAATTGTACGCATTAAGATCAAAAATTAAACACAACCACGAAAAAATAGAGAAATAATATGGAATTAAAATTGTATTCTAAAAACTAGGCTACATCAAAGCCCTAGAAAAATAAATTTAGTTCATAATGGTTTTGCAACTAACAAACATTGTCCTGGATTGCATTATAAAATTAGAGAGAGAGAGAAAAGAGATACAAAAAAGGACTGTTTTGTAATAAAATTGCAAACCGAACAGCCTTGAAAATCGCGCCCAAATCAATTAAAATTGCTCTCTGTCTCGTCTGTTTCCTTCTCTCTCCTCGATCTGTTCTCGAGTCGCACGCTGCCAGAGCAAATGCGCTGCCACGTCAGACGCCTACTGGGTTTCGTCCTGGAGTGCGTGGGACCCACTGCCACGTCAAACTTGGAGCACGCACCGAAGTCCCTGGTCTGTTCTCTTTCCTGCCTCGTCAGAGCCTGAGGAAATGCGCGCCAGCTGCCTCTCTCTTCTGCTTTGAACCACATGCAAACAGGTTGTTTTCTTTTTTTTTTTAATATGAATCGAGGAAGCCGTCGCCTCCTCTCTCGTTAAGCACTTCTCTTTTTGTTCAATCTGCTGTTGTATTTATAGGGGTAGGAGACGCAGAATTAGGGTTTACTTTTGTAGAAAGAACCCCTCTCTTTATTTATTTGAAACACATGGTGCAAATACAAAATAAAACCAGAATTTAGAATTTAAAAATAAAAATTTAAATATAAATTAATTAGTTCAAATTAAACTAACTAATTTTCACATTAGCTTTATCAAAACCCTTTCTAAAATTGGTTATTGCATTTTCAGCACAACAGGCAAATTAAAATTCAACAAAACAATAAAAAACAATAAATCAATAGTTTTGCTTTGTTTGTTGATTTTTTCAAAAATCTTCACTTTTTGCATCAAAAATCTCATTCCTTCAAAAATAAATAATTACTTGAAATCTTGTGGAAATAAGATGAATTAAACACAATATAGACGAATACAGGCAATTTTAATGGGTAAATGAGTATAAATATTTGTATAAAAATTAGACACATCAAATACCCCCAAACATAAGATTTTGCTTGTCCTCGAGCAAAAAGTAAACCATAAATCAAAGAATAATAATCAATAGTAGGGGCTCAACTCATCACACTAAGAGATCTTATCATGCAAGCATCAAAATTTCAATTAAAAATATAAACAATAGCAAATAAAGTAAAACCAAGCATACTCACTTTCTCCAGTGCAATTATTTATTCATAATTCCAAACCAAATCATATTTTTCATGCAATTAATGTAATTATAGAATGTAACAACTCCATCTGTGACTACCCCTTCTCACTACTACAAACCGAGTAGCAAATTAGAGTTTTTTTTCTTTTCTGGGTCTCTTTTCTAAGTTTTCACTTGCCTTTTTACGCGAATGTAAATATTTGTGATGAATTCACCCGGTTACTCAACAAGTCACAAACTTAAAGTGCTTTGCATACTCATATTTCAAGTTGCCGTTTGATGTAAAAGTAAACATTGGTGATGAATACCCCTAGTTACTAAGCAACTCAAAACATTGGAGTAGATAGACTTTATTTAATTTAATTTTTTTTTCATTATTACTCTATTTACTTAAACTCTGTTTAGAACTAGATCAAAGAGGATAATCACAAGAATAAGCATCTTATTTTTTTTTAATGTATAATCACATGACGGTCATAATTATGCAAGGAATTTTGAAATTCAATAGTCCTAAAGTAAATAAGTATGCTTAATCTTGCTTTATAAGCAATTGTCTATCCTAAAAAATTTATTTCAATGCTTAGCACAATAAACAACTCAAAAGTGTAATGGTAAGTCTAATTGAAATCCCTTTTATTTTGTTTTTCTTTTCAAAAATAAATAATAAATTTGTAAACCTTTCCCCCATACTTGAATATCACATTGTCCTCACTGAGAAAGGAAACAAAAAAACAAAAAGAATGCAAAAAGTTCAGAATTTCTTCCCTGATTCGTCTTAAAAATTCTGCACGCGCGACGTTCAGTGTTTTTGCGATATCTGGAGCTGTAGATGTCCAAATGGGATGATTTTTTTTGTTGGAAAGCTAAGACAATTGTCTACAATTTCTCGTAGAATCAGTTTTCCAGATTCTGACTCCATACTGCTAAAAAACAGCCATCAATATAGGTGTATAAAACAGCTCTTTTTGCAATCCTACAAAATAGAAAAAAAATTAAAATTAAAGTAAACAAAAAATGAAAAGGAAATATAAATGTAGTAAAAGAAAACATGGGTTGCCTCCCAAGAAACGCTAAGTTTTAAGTCTTCAGCGAGGCATGGAGGTGAGATGGTTATGTAATGCCAAGATCTAACAACATCAAAACATCTTTTCTAATTTTTCTCTTCAGGTGTAGATCAGGTTCAAGCTCTAGTTTGAGTCGTTTCTTGCTTGATGATGATGTCTTTGATATCCCCACCTCTTTGAATTTATGCTGAAAAAATGAATGAATAGATGGTGCAACATCCAAATACATAACAAGTTCAAAAATATTTTCTTTCTCAGATTCAAGAGTTTCTGAATTTGTTGGACATACTTCGATTAGCAACCGTTCAATTTCAACACTATTTTTTTTGCCCACAATTAAATCAGTTTCACTTACTTGAAAACACGATTGTTCTTCGGTAGGGAACTTTAATAATTTAAAAACATCAAAAGTTACTTGCTCATGCAGTGTTTGTTCCTCCACAATTGGTCCGTACTCATCTTTCTTTTCAACCACATTTTGTTCGCCATTTTCTTCTTGTGGTTGCTCAATTGTCCTCCCGCTACTTAGTGTTATTACTTTGACATGCTCCTTGGGATTAACAACTGTGTTGCTTGGTAATGCTCCTGCATTTCTTTCATTTAGAATATTTGAAATTTGACTAATTTGTACCTCAAGATTGTGAATGGAAGCCATATTATTTTGTATTGCCAAATCTGTCTTTTGTATGTATTGCTCTGTCTTTTGCATGTATTGCTCTGTCTTCTGCATGTGTTGCATGAACATCTCTTCTAATGTCAGCTTCTTTTCTTGTTGTTGAAAATTTTGTTGTGGTCTAGCTCGTCCTTGATTATTGTTCCATGGACAATTGGGGTGGTTTCTCCATCCTGGATTGTATGTGTTTGCATAATGATTGTTTTGCATTTGAAAGTTTGACACAAAATTTTCATGTTCGGCATTTGATGGAGCAAAAGGGTTCCCCCCTGGCAATCTGCACTTGAATGATTTTCTACACAAAAATCACAAATAATATTAGTTTGAATAGCATTAAAATTCATATTGCCTAATTGTTTAGATAAAATATCAATTTGTGCAGTTAAAGTAGCAATAGGATCTAGTTCAAAAACCCCAGCCACTTTTCTTGGCATTGTTCTCTCCGAAGACCATTGGTAATTATTTAATGCCATCTCTTCTAAAAGTTCATAGGCTGCTTCATGAGTTTTGCTCATAAGTGCACCTCCAACTGCTGCGTCAACCATAGATCAATGTGTAACTTCCAAACCATTATAGAATATTTGAATTTGCAGTCATTTCGGTAGTTCATGATGAGGACACTTTCTCAATAACTCTTTATACCTTTCCCATGCATCATACAAAGACTTGGTCTTAAATTGAGTGAATGTGACAATATCATTCCTTAGTTTTGCTGTCTTTGATGGCGGAAAAGACTTAGACAAAAATTTTTGTGCAAGTCCCTCTAAAGTAGTAATACTACCGGGTGGTAGATAATGTAGCCAAGCCTTCGCCTTATCTCGTAGTGAAAAAGGAAAGAGTCTCAATCTGATTGCATCATCTGATACTACGTTGTGCTTAAAAGTGTCACAAATATCTAGAAAGTTTGCAATATGAACATAAAGATCCTCGTGCGGTAGTGCCCAAAATTGAACAGTCTGTTGAATCATTTGAATAGTGGCCAGTTTAATTTCAAAATCGTTAGCTTCAATAACCGGCACCTTTATGCTTGATGTTACTCCATTAATTGAGGGCATAGCATAGTCTCTCAAAGTCTTGTTCTCATAGTTCGTCATGATAATTTCCTTGTATGTCTTGAAATATAAATGTTAAAAAAAAATAGAAAGACTAAAAAAAATAAAATAAGAAAAATAAATAAAAGTAAAAGTAAGTCAAAAGAAAAAAAAGAGGTAAAATAATAATAAAAAAATTAAAAGATAAAAAATCCAAACTAGTAATAATCTAGCAATTTTCAATATCAATAAAAGTATAACTAGTCCCCGGCAGCGACGCCAAAAACTTGATGTGAATATTTGCAAATGTACAAAATCGCAATAAGTAGTATAGTTAAGTGAATAGAGTGTCGAACCCACAGGGACTAATTATTTTATTGCGTACCGAAATTACTAGATGAATCACTATTTGGAAAATCGAAATTAATAAAGAAGACAACTAAATTAAACTAATCTAAAGAATTAACTAAATTAAATTAAAGGAGCGGAGTCTGAAAATTGCGATTTGTTAATGGCAAAATTAATTCTAGGGCGTTTGACTTCACCTAGTTAATCCCACACAATTTATAGCTCCATATGAATAAAAAAAATATTTTTTCAAGTTGTAGACCGAAATCCCCAAATTATTCAATACTTTCTCTCGAACAACACCGAAAATATCTTCAACTGACAGTTTGTCATATCTCTATGCAAATTTAATTAATCGAAGACTCATTAAGTTCTGTGGATTTCTTAACGATCACATCAATCGCGGTAAATCATCTCTAATTTTGCTCAATTAATGGTGTTTAATTTTTATAGTTCTAAATCACAAATTACATGTCGGTCTCTCCATGATCCAATAAATTATACAAATGTCTGTCGACCAATTGTACGCATTAAGATCAAAAAATAAACACACAACAAAGGAAAAATAGAGAAATAATATGGAATTAAAATTGTGTTTTCAAAACTAGGCTACATCAAAGCTCTAGAAAAATAAATTTAGTTCATAATGGTTTTGCAACTAACAAATATTGTCCTGGATTGCATTATAAAATTAGAGAGAGAGAGAAAAGAGATACAAAAAAGGACTGTTTTGTAATAAAAATTGCAAACTGAACAACCTCGAAAATCGATCCTAAATCAATTCAAATCGCTCTCTGTCTTGTCTGTCTCCTCTCTCCTCGATCTGTTCTCGAGTCGCACGCCGCCACAGCAGACGCATCACCACGTTAGACGCCTACTGGGTTTTGTCCTGGAGTGCATGGGACCCACCGCCACATCAGACTTGGAGCACGCGCCGAAGTCCCTGGTCCGTTCTCTCTCCTACCTCGTCAGAGCCTGGGGAAACGCGCGCTAGCTGCCTCTCTCTTCTGCTTTGAACCACACGCAAACAGGTTGTTTTCGTTTCTTTTTTTTATATATGAATCCAGGAAGCTGTCGCCTCCTCTCTCGTTAAGTGCTCCTCTCTTTGTTCAATCTGCTGTTGTATTTATAGGGGTAGAAGACGCAGAATTAGGGTTTACTTTTGCAGAAAGAACCCCCCTCTTTATTTATTTGAAACACGTGCTGCAAATAAAAAATAAAATCAGAATTTAGAATTTAAAAATAAAAATTTAAATATAAATTAATTAGTTCAAATTAAACTAACTAATTTTCACATTTGCTTTATCAAAACCCTTTCTAAAATTGGTTATTGCATTTTCAGCACAATAGACAAATTAAAATTCAACAAAACGATAAAAAATAATAAATCAATAGTTTTGCTTTGTTTGTTGATTTTTTCCAAAAATCTTTACTTTTTGCATAAAAAATCTCATTCCTTCAAAAATAAAAAATTACTTGAAATCTTGTGGAAATAAGATGAATTAAACACAATATAGACGAATACAAGCAATTTTAATGGGTAAATGAGTACAAATATTTGTATAAAAATTAGACACATCAATAATAATAATAATAATAATAATAATAATAATAGTAATAATAAGATTATATAACAAATAGGAATTGAGTTTAACAAATTTATTAAAATGATCCAAATAGTAATAATATGAATAGTCGATCAATTAGGAATAGAAAATAAAGTTATAATATATCATCTTTCGAAATAAATATAATTGTTGATTAGATTAACACTTTAGTAGAAGATCCAAACAAAATTAACACAAAATAAATTTATAAATAATCGAAATACATAATATATTCAGGAAATATGTATTTGCGGGAACAGGGGTTATAATAACAAAGAGAGATCGTTGGAGTTTGACCGTTCGTCGGTATCTGTCGTCATCGCCGGTGGCCGCCACCGCACGCCACCGTCTCACCCACTGCACGCCCCTGCCTCTTTCTCTTTCTTTTTCCCGAGCGCAGACATTAAGGGAGAAAGAAAAGGCTGGATTTTTTCGATTGGTGGGTTTCGCTGTTTGGTGGTCCGGTGGTTGGAGCAGATCCAGTTTTAGATCCGGTCCAAAAGCTGCTCTATTGGTTTGTTGTTTGGTGTTTGGACTGTTAGATCAGATCTAGATCCAACCAAAAGGAATCACATCTGGATCTAACTAGTAGAGACAACCCATTGGGTATTGTTTTGCGTTCCGTATTTGGGGAGAAGATTGGATCTACTGCAGTGTATTTTCAATTCAGATCTAACCCTCCACTTTTCTTTGATTCTTATCAAGATTGGTCCACTCTAAACTTTAAGATCTGTGTTGTTTTATTTGATTTAATTTTCTGTTTAATATTTTTTAGGCAATTTTAAAAAAAAACCTTCAATTTACTAAAATTATGCTAGTAGTAATTATTCAGAATAAACCATCTAGATTTTGGAATTTACTGTTTATTCCTTAAGATGGAAAAACTGAATCGGGCATAGAAGATTCTTAAATTAGAGACGTTCGATATTTCTGAATTTAACAATTTAAAGAAGAAAGCCAATACGAGATGTGGATAAATTTTTTGGAGGGTGTTGTTTGACTAAATCCAACTATGTTTGAATTGGATCAGATCTAAAATTAAAAAAAGTTCTTTAATTGCATTTATATTTTAATTATTTGTTGTTGTTGAGTGCTAAAGTTTAAAACTTTGTTTAATTAAATGCAAGTTTGAAACAGTTTTTGGCTACGTACTAAGGATCAAATATTTATTTTGATACATTATAGGCTTTGACTACAAAACTGTATCTCCAATTTAGTTGTTCTTAGATTTAAATAGAGCTAATAATTCGTTTAATTGGCTAATCTTTAACAATTTGATGAATGTAGGAACTTTAAAGTTACTTACAAATTGTGTGCATTGGAGATGATGGATTTATGTCACAACAGAATAAGTCTGCGCCACGCAGGCTTTTCCATCAAATTTAGATAACACTTCTAACTTGAAGTGTCGGTATGATCTACTCTAATTCAATTTTCAATATTTTCATATGATAAATGTGTTAACGTTTTGTGCGTTTGATCACATGATTGAGAGTCTTATATCATAGTTAGTCTCATTTTGAAAACTAGCATGTTTAGGGTTGCCAAGTTTCTTGTCATACTACGTGTACAGATATATTGACAAACCCATCATTTACAGTTTTGTGTGAGATTGTATGATTGCTTCTTAATAAAGATTGAGGTATAAGATGTACAACAAATGTCTGTAACTTAGAAGAGAGCATTTTTTAAAGTAGGATATGACTCCATTAGTCACGTTTTGTTCTTTTTCGTTCATTATACTGTGTGTGCAAAGTTGAATTATAACATGTCGGTCATCATCTCATTTAGAATTATGAAGATGATGAAGAACAAATAAAGGAAAGAACCCTTCGCTCAATGTGTTTGAGCAATTGGACATTATTAAGAATCATGAGAGAAAGCAAATACTTTTGTGAAATGTGAAAGAGTAATTTTGTATTAACTCATATTTTATTACTATTATTTTAATGTGCAGATCATAGTCAATGGCATGTGTAAGTTGAGTTTAACAAACTAAGCAATTGACAATAGTCATTCTAATTTGTGTAGTCCTTGAATACAGCATAATAGGGTATGACATATGAACTATATGTTAAATTGTTTATTCTTGTTAAAACTCCTAACTCTGTTATACGACACCTCATTAAATATGACAATTGTGAAATTTGTGCTCAGATTATGATCACTAGAAAATTATTTAGTATGTTCTCTAGGAGCACACAATTTCTTAAGTCAATTCCTTCTGATATTTGTGATCTCAGTAGCTTTGTGACTAGATGAGACGATGATTGGTCAGAAGTATTTAATCACCTATGAAGATGATTATTGAATGTTTGTCATATATATATGGAGATTGAAGCACTCATTATTTTAGTGAATAGAAATCTAGTTAAATGCTAAGATCAAAAGGTTTCAGATTTGATAGAGGTGGTGAATTGTAACGCCCCGGATCCCTATTACCGGACATCCATGACGCAACCAGAATCTTTGTCTTCAAATGCATCTCAATACAGTAATAACACAAAAATTTAAAAACTTTTTATTGCCGAATAAAGTCATTACATTATCAGTTATAACCAATATCTTGTTTACAACAAGGAGTACAAATTACATTAACTTATTACAACTTTATACAAAATATTTCACAGACTTCACTTGTAAGGCTATCAGCTATCTCCCGGAATGGTAATCAACTGATCACCGCTGAAACTTCGCTAAATGGTCAACTTCTTCCATGGGACTTGCCCCTCAGCTTGAGTCTTCTGCTACGCGACTCTGATATTTCTGCACCTGCTTGTATGGTCGGACCGGTACCTAAAAGGTAGGAAATGTCAGTAATTCTACTGACGCAATGCTGATAAGAAACAGTGATCTCCAAACTAGCAACCACAAACCATCTTGAATGGAACAGGAAATGTGCATCCTAATTTGCTAGTGTTCGTGTATGCCATGACCTGATTCTAGTGCACAATACAGAGTACAGAAATGAATGCACTTAATCTAATGTCAGCAAGACTCTGGATACGCATGCATCCCATACTACATACGTTCCAGATCGAGCCGTCTTCTCCAATTTCAGGGTTTCGAACCCTCGCCATGCAAACAAATTCTACTATTGTACTCAACTTGTTCCCGATAGATACCACGTGGTTGGTGAATCCTACAATTATCACTGCTCACTGTGTCCTTGTTTGCCACTCGTGCCCAATCCGGTCTGGATTACACCAAATGCCGTGACAATCTTACAGATATGCATTCTGCATACCCATGGCACCGAAGATCCATGGACTGCCGCCCCTTATGGTCTGTTCGTGTCCACCAACATAAGAACATGATGGCCTCAAGAGTCTAAGCCACCTAGCCGACAGAGTTACTCCCCGTTCTTACCACGGCACTTCAGGAATTAACAGAGCGAGATACGACACCCGTGTGCTCAACTAGTGAGCAGACACAGCCCGTATCCCTACGACAGGAAGAGAACAACCCTAGTTATCACTGCCTAGTGCTGGCTCTTAGAACAAGTCGAATTATACCCTAATACCAACTTGGTCTTCAAGCGAAAAGTAAAGAAACTTAATTAAATAATAATTATTAAAATATGCTTGTCAACCAAAATCATGCACGAAGTTTTATCAACCAATTGATCCCTGATTGGTCTATCAAAATAATAACCCGATGAGGCGATACTTATTGGCTGCCACACTCCTGTTGGTCCTTGACCAACTTTCCGGCCCGTGACCCTCAGCGAGTGGTACAACGGTGCCCAAGAAATACCTTTACCGACAATACTTCCAAACATGACATACAACTATTGATAGACCACAGTGATAAAACACAATCAAACATACTCAAATGTGATAAAGTCAATATCTCGAGTACAACAACGCTACTAGTCACAAATCCACAACTTCTAATCCCTGTACCGGATTTGCATGAATTGATACCCTCGAGAAGCTAAGAATGCCTGGGGTTGATAGTCGTAGCATGTCACTCTACCCTAATGACTAACTCAAGTCACAAACATCCTCATCAGGCATTAAACACCATCAAGACCAATAATACCACCAATCATCCCCAATGGTAAGTCCAATGACTCTTAATCACAAGAGGGGAAAAATACTTCCAAACACTTAGCCAAAATCATGACTAACCCAACTCTATTGTTTCTGCCTGAAACTTAGAAAGGTCGTAACTCCCACAATACAACTCGGATTTAGGTGTTCTAGTCCATTCTGGAGAGCTAAGAGTCTAGGCTAAAACTCTCTAGTTGACCATCACATCAGATTCATCCATCTAATTGCTCAAATTAGCCTCACAATCATCAGCCTGGGTACTTCCTGTACACTAGCTGCACCTTACTGGTAGCATAAAGACCTACTCACTCATCGGAACAACACAATTCTAGGTTTTATGGAAAGCTGAACATGTCCTCTACAACTCTCTAGTTGATCACAAATCCAAATTATTCCATTTAAAAACCATAAAACATTCATCTTTTTCAGGTGTACAGAACCATCTATAATGTACTACACAAAAAGAACCTATAGCTCAAAATCTGGTTTCTGTTCCAACTTACAAAAATCATAACTATTGCTCTACTCACAGGAATTTCTTGACACAAGGTTTATTGGAAAGATTAGGATGTATACTACAACTTCCTAGTTGTACATTTCCTCAAATTCTGCTCATACAGAGCCATAATGTTGCAACCATATCAGGGTGTCAATTCTGACTAAGTTGTGCACAGTACTCACTTAAAATGTCACAATAAATCACATGCATAGCCAATGATAACATAACTTGTATTTTCAAAAACTATACATCATCATGTATAGCATGCACAAAGGATCTCATCCTGATTCCAAGTATTCAATGAGTTCTACCTATTTCAATCATGTACAAAAGTTCTACTGTTCATCAGTCACTGCCATGAATACTCTTACTAAAATAATTTCGAACATGCATCAAATGTCAATAAATTAAATTCAATCTTTTTTTGTAGGATCTAGATGCATTCAGGATACTACATTAAAAATTCCAGAGATAGATCATGCATCAATTAATTCTAAAAATCCCTTCAAGTTCAGGTTCTACAAAGAGAGAACCAATTTCTGCCTTGTGACCCACTCATCAAAATCGACTTTATTAAAATACTAAATAATTTCAAAAAAATCCAAAATAATTCATGTAGCCTCTAGACATGCATAAGATCATTCTGTAAAAAGTTCAAGATCAAATTCCATCAATATTGCTCTCTAGAAATTCTGGAACTTAGCATGCAGTTTATGTTTTCTGTTCTCAATTCTAGATTCTAAACAAACTACCACTAACCATCCAATTCAAGCTACTACTACTTATTTCATTCAAGAAATCAAACAAGAAAGCAAGAACAAAAGTTTAGATAACTCCCCACCCTTTGGTTTAGTTTGAGAAGATGAAAGTAGCCAAGTCTCCTTCCTCAAGTTCCTCCTCCAAAAGCTCTTGAACACCACCTTTTTTCCTCTTTCACTCTCTCCTTCTCTCTTTCTCTAAAAAATTTGAGAATTCTGAAATGAGAGTGAAGATAAGGGGTTTTTAATAAGTAAGGAGAGATGGGGAGGGGGGTGGGGGGTGCATAGGGGGTGGCCAGCCTAGGGAGACAAGGGGGGTGAGGTGGAGCCATGTGGCAATGGGGTTTTCTCAAAACCAAGAAACCAAGTCCTCTTGCCCATGGTTTTGGAGAGATATTTTCACATGGCTTAATCTTAGCCATGTTCATGATTAGATGAGAGATGTGAGGTGAGATTTGAGTGTATGGCAAATATATTCATTGTAGCACCATACAAATAAATATTTGCATATGCATCACACTTAAAAGCTAGTGTATGCACTAGTGCCGGTTTCCTCATTCTCGTGCACTATCACGAATGCAACCATTCACATACATAATCAAGCAATTTAATCACACTACAATCATACATATATATAGATATTTATACATATATAAAAACATTATTTTATCAGGGGTATTAGATGAATATATTGTAACAGTTTTAAGAGAAGTTTGATTTAGCATAATCTCTAGTGCACTCTATTTACAACAGTCAAAACGACATAGATAAAAGTTAGAATCAAACATTCAGTGAAATGTTGAATTATATATTATTGACTATTGTTTGACTTTGTGTAATTATGGGTGATATTGTACTGTTAATCATATTTCCAATATGTTACTACACTCTAAATTATCTACACCTTGTAGACTGTGGGATAGAAACACAAATAATTTTGTTAAAGTAAAAAAAATGTGGTACGGTACATTTGTTAGAGTACATGACCCTAGGAGGCCTGATGTATGACCTATAACAAATATTTGTGTGTGCATAGAAAGTGCAGAATGTAGTTCTGTGGACAGATGTTGGATCTATCTAATTTGTGTTAGAAGAATCTAGACTTGCATAGTTCTTTGAGGATGTGTTCATCAAAGATAAATGAATGAAATTATCTAGCCCTACAGACACGATCAATAATTCACAGTTAGAATTAAGAAATAGCCTTACTGACACTTAAAAATTTCAATGGCAAATGAGCCAAGAAGAGTCTTTAGTAGATAATGAAATGAATTTGTTGTTATACAATAATACTTTAATTTAGTTGATTTATTGAATGGGCTAAAAGTATCGTAAGTTGGGTTTTGTAGAAGAAACTTAATTTTGAAATGATCAGTAGCAATTTTAATGCAATTTTAGCAACAGAATGATTGATTAAGCCAAGTGGGGAAGATTTGTTCATCTATTCACATATCTGTCATATTGCTACAATAAGTATTCTTCTTGCTCTTACTTCTATTTAAAAATTTGTTATTCAGGAAAGATGTTTAAACAGTTTTGTACTAAAAGTTTTGTACTTGATGTTTTGTATTAAAAGTTTTGTATTAAACAGTTTCGTACTAAAAAGTTTGCACTAATATGTTTAGTGAACTAGATTTACAAATTGGTAAAATCATTGTATGTTTTTTAAAACATGTGTTAATCTTGAGACACAAATAATTTGATAGACTTTTAAAGAGCTTAGATTTGAATCAAGTAATTCAGATTAATGTATTTGATTCTGTGGTGAGTCAAATATAATTCCCCATATTTGTAGATTGTTTTCATGCTTGTTGATTGGAAGTCACCTCTCTATTACAAATGAAGTTAAAACTGTGCTTTCTAAAGATTTCAGCATGAAACACCTAGGTATTGTGGACACCATATTAAGTATAAGAGTGAGTTTGGATTGGCAAGGGATAACCTTTAGTCAAACTCATTAAACTAATAATGTGTTCCAAAAGTGGGGATATAGTGACTGAAAACATGTTTTGAAACACATTATGATTATGATAAAGGTTGACACCTAATGATGGTGCAACTATGAGACGGTTAGATCATTCTAAACTTATTGGAAGTCTCATATATACAAAGATCTGCGCTAACAGACATAGTCTTTGAGGTAGGTATGATCTGCAGATTCAGTACTAGTCCTATTAATACACATTGGAGAGCCCTAAGAGGCTAATGAGTTACTTGAGAGGTACTCAAGAGTTTGCTTTGTGCTGCTCTAGTTATCCTTCAGGAATGAATGAATGATCTGATACATTATAATGCTTAGAATTTAGTGAAAGTCGATAACTAGTGGATATGTGTTTACACTAAGACGAACAGAAATGTAATGGAAATTAAAAGGCAAACAGGCACTATGATATCATCCATAAAATCAGACCTCTATGTGTTATCTTCTGCAGGGAAAGTGTAGCGCTCCGAATTTCCAATATAATATCTTAGAAATACGTGGCACAATTCTCAGCATCAACCTCAATATAATAGTAAACATAGCTAAAACACAGATAGAATTTTCAACTTTTATTACATCATTTGTTTACAAAACACAGCGGAAAATTAAACACCTTGAATTACAATTCTTTCTTTTACAACGCATTCTTTTACAATTTACATAAGCCACATTATCATTCTACTACATGCTTCCAAATTCCAGTGCTATAGGTACCTACCTGTAAAACATGAGGCTAGAGATAACCCTAACTCCCAAAACTACGAGGTTAGCCATAACGGTGTGAGTGACATTAAAATAAATACAACATGAATAAAACATAAACAATAAAGTCATAAACACATATGTCAACAATAATAACAAATGGAATATGGAATACCAATAAATAAAACATGAAAACATCGAGTGAAACTAGACAATGTCTCAAGTGTAGGAAAACAAAAAACATCATACATAAAACCAAGTCAAGAAAGCACAAATGCAGTATGATGACTCTCTAATGCATACTTGTCAGATTCGATGAATTCCATACTATATAGGTCCGATGCAAGCCCTTATCATTCTCCACTTTATAGGGTTTAATCCCTCGTTATGTAACTAATCCTACTACGATGACTACTACGAGATTGAGATAAGCTGTGAGTATCTAGTCCATGCCCCGATAATTCCAGAGGTCAATCTCTATCCGCGAATAATTTTGGAGACTATTTCACTCACACCAAGGAATTTTTGAGAATACCCCACACTGCAAGCTATGGCGCCTCATCACACGAATACCTCGTGAGCGTCGTCTCGACCCCGATAATTCTAGAGACTATTTCACTCACACCTCGATAATTTCAGAGATTATCTCACACCGCAGATCATACTGAGGTCCATAATCCATGTTTGCACTCATTTCATCATATCAACATCTAGTATTTGTCCTTATCTTATTAAGTTAATTAATTAATTACGAATCTCCTAGAGTTGGTGTACCCTACCGGACTTAACTCAACTGATCAACAACAAACATACAACTGGCCAAACCACAAAATCTCAACTGCCTATGTACTAGGGCCCCACTCACCCTCTAGAGACTCACAACCCAACCATCAATGCCAAAACTTTCATTAAAACTCTTAATTTCATTATCAATACTCTCATATTAAGAAAACTTCTTAAAAATCAACAAATCCAAATTCATTTAATATACTCACAAATTTAAAGAACTGAAATAAAGTGTTAAATCTATTGAATAACTGAAAATCATATTTTGAAGTCGTAGAATATCACAAAACATCAATTCCTTAGGAAATCATATACCTTTCATTTAATAAAGTCATAGAAATTCAATTTAAATTCTAATATAATCAAAATATAACTCTCCGTAGAATACTGTAATCCGTAGTAAAACATCATCTAAAACAGTAGATAAAGAATCCATAATATCAAAGAAATAATCATTCGAGAAAATGACAAAAAACTCACTAAAACAGCCAGCAAAATAAATGACGGTCGACCGCCAGAACAGTGCAAAAATAGGGCAGTAGACTGTCAAGTAAAAATTCCAAAACTTCCCAACTGACAGTCGACTGTCAGTTTAGTTCAAAAACGTGACAGTCAACTGTCGGCTGATATTCAGCCCACTTTAAATTTCGTGCACCTTTTTACTGATTCTTCAATTATACTTTGTAAAATCACAGATTTGCAAAACAAAATTCCTGAGATGATCAAATACAAGTTGTATAACATGTAGGAGTTTATAAAACTAATCAAAACCACATCAAGATCATCAAAGAGTAAATTTTCATCAAAACTCTTCAAAACAGTGTACATAAGTATATATATATGTATATAAGTAAGTTAAGCATCAGTAAAGCATCAAGATTCACCAATTTGAGTAGAAAAATGTTTCAATTCAATCTCAGTACTAAAACAATTCAAGATCCAATCAAAAAACTTCATAAAACTTAGGAATCACGCTTTCAGCCATACCCCCATCAGACCTGAAATCAACCCCTCTTCAAAACATTAAATCTTGATCCTTTTTGATCCAAAAAACCCTTCTACAACTGATTAAACACACATACAACCACTTACAATAGTTTGCCCATGAATCTATACAATTAAAATAAGTATTAAATAAGTTTCTTTCCATCAAAACATCAAAACAGAGTGTATGTCTATATATACACAGTAAAGATTAGGTTTTGTTCACTTTTGCAATAAACATCATACAATGTCATAGTATATGTTCAAATCAGTAACAATATGAAAGAAGCAACATACCCATAATTTCTATTAGGTTCTTAACAATCTCAAGTCATCTATTTAGGATTTTAATCATCTATAGCATAGGTTTCATAAAAAGATTCAATTTTTATTCATTCATCAATCAATAATTCATTATATCATCATACAATCCCTAACATGATTTCTAATAAACAAATCATCACATACAACATGCATAGAATAGTAAGAAAATAAATATATGTCACTCACCATATTGAAAAATCAACTGAAGTAATAAAAAGAATAAGAAAAGTCATTCATTTTGTAAAAAAACTAAGATCATCGCTTCGAAACTCCAAGAAATCAATAATAAAGAAAAAACCCTTTGTGTAGTACAGCAAAGAGACGGCTGCACCACTCCTTTAATAGGCCGGAAATTGGTTATTAGGGTTTTTGAATAGGTTTTGTAAAATATCCCTTTTGAATATATCTTTACATATATAAATCATTATACTTGGAAATTAGATTAACCAATTAAATTTAAATTTAAAAACAAAAATATTCACCCTAATACTGGCCGATATTGTGTTTATGTCCAGAAAACAAACTTTGTAATTTTGCCTCTAAGTGGCAATTTTGCAAAAAGACTATTCTTTAAGAAATTTGCGAAATAAACCAAATCTATTAAAACAAAAGGTAAAATTTTTACCTCTGACTTGACTAGCAATCATGCTCAGCCCAAAAATCAGAAAAATCTGGATTTTTTATTCCAAGTGGTAATTTTGCATAAAGGCCCTCTTTTTGTAATATTTGTAAATAAGCCAAATAAATATCAGAAAAATTTAGAAAATTCATAAATAATACCTACTAATAAATATCGGGTTTTCCCAAAATAATTTATAACTTTGAACTTTCCAAGAAAAAATTTGCACATGTTTTGCACGTGTAAAAATATATATTTCTGAAAAATATTTATTAAATCACCAATAATTATTTTAACCCATTTATTAATCTCAAAAAAGTTATTTAGAAAACAAAGGTGTTACAGGAAGAGGCTGAGTGAATTGAAGAACTTGTTGCTAGTCATCCATTAAGAAGTTTAAGTAACTCTCTAATTCTATTCGTCGACTATTAAGCTATAATGTACTATAACTCATAACTCACTCTATAATAGTCAGATGAGTATATTAAGGCTGAAAGAAGCCTAGTTGAACTTTGTCATAAATAAAGTGTAATTGAGACAAAATATGGCTAATGCTCTTGCTAAGAGACTTGAAAGTGATCCAATTATCAAAACTGTGGGGGATATGGAGTTAAAAGTTATAAAGCCAAAAGTTTTAACATCCTAGTTATTTTGAAAATTAGAATCCAATTGGAGCCAAAGAGAAGTTTAAACTTAAGCATTAATTTTAGGTAGTTACGATGCTTTAGATAATTTGAAAAGTTTTATTTAAATTTTGTTAATATATAATTTCATTCCAATTTTGATGATGATATTCTCCTAGTTTACTTAGAATCATCTCATTATTCCAAAAGCAAGCATGAAAACTTGTTGATGTGTTTCCGATGTTTAGAATTGCCATTATATCATTCCAATTTTTGATGATATATCTCTTTTATGGATTCATGTTTTATTCCAATTTTGATGATTTAGAATTAACCGTAACTGATTTGACTATTCTATCATTCCAATATGAAACATAGTATAGTTCTTGTGTAGAAACTATAAAAGTTCTTGTTCTTTATTTTGTTAAAGAAACTTGATTGTGATGCTTACTTTATATTTTGCTAAGCTATCATTGAATTGTACTAAGTTCTTTAGTGGAGTTAGATACTTTATGAAATTTGTTAGAATTCTTAAAGATGTGTCTCTTGATATTCTTGTTTTCAATAAGCTAGCAAATATAGAGGAGTTGAATCTTTCAACATTGATTTCAAAATAATGATTTGCTCAAAATGGAAGAGTAAACATAAAGCAGTTTGCAAGATTATAGTTTTGGTTTATTTTTCTCGAGAATAAATTTTTCACTTGCTTGGTAAAACTTATGTTGAGTTTAAGACTCTTGTATTTATGAGCTTAAAACTCATATTTTGTTCTTGAAGTTTATTTGCTTTAGTTGATTTTGAAACTATGATAGGTTTCTCTAGCTGGTTTAGTCATTGTGAACTATTCTGTTTTGATATGGTTTTTGAACTATTTGATTATTTTTGTTTAGTCTCATTTGAACTATTCGAGTTATAATTGATTTAGACTATGAACTATATTATTTTGTGATCCAATGATATAACATGGCATTGCTGAATATATTGAGAATATAGGAGGAGATTGTTGGATATATAGATATATTCTCAATATAATAGAATATTATTGTGTATAATGTTCTATGGGTGCAACACGTGCTCTGTACGTGTTGTATGCTAATTGTTGGACCGGGTTGACTGGCATGACGCCCAGTACCTTAAACCCAGTTTCATCCCATATATACTGGTCTAGAGGTAGTGCTCTGCAATATTCCAATTATGATAAGCAGGGTATAATATCTTAAGTTAGTGGGATATTAAACCCTAACCCTAATTTTTCTCATAATCTCTAACAAATACTGCCACAATTAATATATAGCTGACAGAAGTATAGTTTATAAAGTTCTCTCCATTTTCACATGGTAATGCTTGAGCGGGATGGTTGTTCAAACATTTGCAAAATAAATACAACAACAACAACAACAAAGTTTTTTTTCCAACTAGTTAGGATCGGCTACATGAATCATGGTTTTACATTCTGCTCATTTTAGCGCAATATCTTCTTTAAGGTCACAAGCTATAATTTTTTTTTTTCTACCGTTTCCACCCAAGTTAGTTTAGGTTTTCCTCTACCCCTAATTATGTCCTCAATACTTATCAAATCACTCTTTCTACCGGATGCACTACTAGGTCTACGTGTGGCATGTATTTATATTTATATTTGCAAAATAAATATAAATAAATACAAAAAAAAAGGGTGAAGTTCGTATACAACTCTAGTGTATAAGAACGAAACCTCACTATGATATATTTCATTTCAAGGTGTAAGTGTTGCCTTTTGTTAGCGGAACGACTAAAAAACAATTACATGAGAACCTAGTCTCATAGTACTAGTCTTGAAACCATTTCCATCTAGACAAAAACACAAATAAGTGATAATCAAAGGGTCTGTACATTGGCCAATTAAAGCTAAGCTTCTGACTGTTTATCTGAAAACCCGATACTCATGCACTGTCTCAAGGATACAGGAGACATCCCACGTCCGTCGTCTATTGATCCTCATTATAAATGACAAATGAGTCATATATAATTTAAACAATGAAAAGGAAGAAAACGTTAATGATGGCCGGATCTACCTTGAATTAACATAGCAGCTTCTCCATTCCTTGGATTTGTGAACTTATCAACACTTACAGAAGTAGCCCCATTTTGAACTTATTGCATATATATGTTTTTTGAAAAAAATATATTCAAAGTTATAACAGCAATTTAACAGTTCAAGTAAAATCATCAGCTTGAAAGATGACAACTATAAGGTTATTTATTTATAATCACCTCATCAATTGCATTATCAAGTAGCTCGGCTATGGCTGCAATTTGGAAAAACAAGATAAATAAGTTGGTTTCAGTAAATTAAACTGCAATATAACTTTTACACCACAAAATACATACCGCCAAACGCCCATTTATGTGAAAATTGCATTTGAATGAAGAAAATTTTGGATGGATACGTAGACGATTTTTGCCATCTGTGCAAACAACAGAAAGCAAATTAAGGTGAAGTTTTTATCAAGCACATGACAGATTATTCAAAAGGAAAAAAAAGATTATTCTGAAAGTAAAATACTTTTGAGATCCCTCGAGGAGCTTGTCTCACTTCATATTCCCCAGATTTCCAAAACTGCCGGCAAAGAGAGACAGAAGAACCATACGATATGGAATGGGGGGGGGGGGGGGGGGGGGGGGGGGGGGGGTCGCCCTCGTTCTGCTAGGTAGGAACCACGGGACCCACAACCATTTATTTATTAAATTATAGCTTTGCTACTTGTTTAATACGGTATACTCCATGATTTGGCTGACCATGTGCAATTCTATGACCTGATGGTGGTATGGGCTTTACATCAGTAACCCCCTCCATCATTCCTGAGAATCCCTACCCACCGACCTCCTTCACTCTTGGTCGAAAGCCGGCCTCAATTTGGCCTCAATCTGAGACCGCCTCCCACCCTCCACCGTCCCCGGTCTCCTTCCATTGTATGGTATTCAACTCGATCGAAGTAGGTATGTTCTAAAATATGTTATGTTCTAACTTCTGATTTCATTCTAATTTCAATTAGTCTCTATTGTTTGCATGCAGTATGTCTTAAATCATTTAATTAGTATTTTTTGTAATTTCAGAATTCATTCGGCGAAGAAAATGTATTCAATTTTTTTGTAATTTCAATTTTTTAATTAGTACATGTACTCAGCCAAGCTCATCTAGAACAAAAAAGTAAAATGCTTCAAAAAGCTTATGCACACTACTAAAAACTAGGCTAAAATTGAAAAAACCCCTCTAAACTATCCTATATCTGCAGAAAACCACACTCACCTTTTTATTACGCTGAAAACCACACTAAACTATTGGTGCAAAAAACCCCACCTTCACACTGTTAGGGTTCAGTTTGTTTTTTGTCACGTGCTATGCACGTGACTTAGTAAATGTCGAAAATATCCCCAGAATACAATCTGATTATTTTCTCTTTTGTTTTTTCTTCGTTCTAAACGATTATTTCTCTCCCAATTAGAAACCCTAATCCCAAATCTAAACGATTATTTCTTCAGAACCCAACCTTCCTTCTTTCTTCAGATCTGCATCGTCCAACTCCCAATTGAACCCAATTCTAATCAGTAGCACATCCCGACCGGACGACGCCATCCACTCAACGTCGCCATCGGCCGGACGTCGCCACCGTTTGGACCTCCTCATCGACGCGTCGTCCTATTCCAGGTGTTGAAGTCGATTTCTTGACGCCATCAAGTGGAGCTAACGTCCTACTCTTCAGTCGAAGACTCAATGTCAGGTCATTTGTTCTTTTTATTGAATTATTTTTGACCTCGATCCGATTTCGTTTTCTCTTTTATTTTTCGATTTGATTATTTTGATGTCTGGATTTGTGTACACGCAGATTTTACAACCTCCAAATCTTCAAGGAGGAACTTGCGTAATAGTTGCGATGAAGGTGGAACCTTAGTGTGTTTTCACAAAGATCCTGCAGTTGTGAAGGTAGCAAGCACTGCTGCAAATGCTGGAAGATACTTTGCGGGTTGTCCATATTGGCAAACAGACAAATGTAGATTTTTTCGTTGGATTGAATTAGTGGGTGAAACCGAGAAACAGGAAAATCTTACTCAGAACTGAAAATGGAAAATGCAAAGTTGAAGCTGGTAGTTGATGAACCTAGTGAGATGGAGAATAAACTAAGTGCGATTGTCGCAGATCTAAAGAATCAGAAGCTTGAGTTGGAAGCCGAATGTAATCTGCTGAGAAAGAAGGTGGTCGAGTTGAAAATTAGAGAGGGAACCATGAAAGGATTTACAGGGTGTTTGCTTTTGATTTTTTTGGTTATTCTGTTCTTACTTATTCTGAACTAAACATGGAAAGGAGATAATTGTTGTTGTGTTAGCGCTATAGAATGGATATGTTACTACGTGTATCGTTGAAGTTGGGAATGGATATGTTCGTACGTGGCATTGGAGATCTTCACATTGTTTTGTACTGTATCTTATTATATCATCCATTCCCTGCCTATTAATTTGCATCCCATGTTTAGATTTGGTGTTAATTTGCATCCCATGTTTTGTACTGTATCTTCACATTGTTTTTGGTCTTATGAACCAAGTTGTTACACAGGGAAAGATGGTAATTAACAAACAGTCCAAAATTGTTCGTGTTCAAAACCAACAGTTGCTATAAGCAGTGAAGCTCTATCCCAGAGTTGTAGTACAATGGTTCTAAGCAATACTTGACTAAAAGAGCTCCAGGTGAATAGCAATCTACATTACAACCAAAGAGTACAAATGAAGCTTCTTACAACCAAGGAGTCCAAATGAAGCTTCTTACAACCAAGTGTAAAAAAAAAACATTAAAAAAACTACATTGCTGGAAGTTTAGTATGGAACATATTGGCAAACAAACAAAACATTGCTGGAAGTTTGGTCTGGAACATTGCTGGAAGTTTAGTCTAGAAGTTTTGTCCATATTGGCAAACATTGCAGCATGAGCAGCATCAGCATGTCCTCAATCAACATCTTCAATTTCCCACCTAACCAGTCCATCACTATAATATCTGCAGATACAGAAAGATGAATTAGTTGCTGAAAAAGCATGGGAGTTCATCCCAATCTGTACAACTCAAATAACATATTAACCACATTTCAAAGACCAGACCAATTCAATGGATACAAGTGTACCAAGTATACTTTAAGACTATTTCAGAGTGCTCCTTAGCGCTATGCTCTGCATTTTTTACTTTCCCTTCCTCTTAAGAGAAGCCCCTCCACTATTTCAAGCTTATTTTAATCCTTAAATACAAACAATTATTCTTTTTTACAGGAAATATTCAAACATAGTTGTATAAAATCACCTGAAACCAATATCCAAATGTAATACAATCATCAATGTTGGTGAAAATTAATGATGATAAAAAAGTTGTATAAATTTAGTATTAACAATCACCAAAACAAAAAATATAAATAAATAAATAAATAAGGGAGGGCAAAAACAAACACCTGATGAGATAGGCCTAACTATGTGACATATTGATCCCAGGTGCTTCCTCCAAGACATAAGGAAACATTAACAGGGAATTTAATTTACAGTCTCAAGCAATGCAAGTCTCAGGACTTAGTCCAGTGAATCTGTACCAATTTCATGACTACATTCCATACCCATGTTTTGATTAGATTCTATACCCACATGTTGGTTATATAACATGCGAGAAACCTGTATAAAACCCACATCACCACTTAGCAAGATTATTGTTATCCTCATAACATGCATAGTTTGGATAAATTTATATTTGTATTTGCTCAATACAGCAGACAATAAAAACAAAGAGGAGGAAAAAAAAACTAAATCAGCCAAAATGAAAAGCATACACGCAGAGCTATATGAAGCTGACCTAATCGTTAAAATAGAGTGAAATAGAATAAACTCTATTGCCAACGACAAAAAACTGATAAAAGATTTCATATACCTCACGGCTTATAGATTTAATGTAATAAACAAGAATCCCCATTATGACCCAAAGCAACATAATACTCAGATTGCTATAAGTGGAGAAGTTTGATATCTGCAAGTAAATGCCAAAAGTTAGTATAAGAATTGAATATACCAAAAAGGTTGAAAAATAATGACTATAAAAGAGCATATAACCACATAAATACAAGACTTACCCTTTGAAAAATGGATTTACGGTACTTCGCAGAATGTGAACATTCAGAACACTGACACTGAATGCTCATTGCTTTTCTAGAAAAAGCATGACATAACCTGACAAGTGTGTAAGGAACTAGAGGCAGAGCCATTATAGTAAAGATAAAGATCGGGAAAATAGAACTATTTTCTTCTGAGTCCACCATGGCTGACTTCTGCGTATGAGACAATCAGAATGGCCGTCTTCTACAAAACTGAATTTAATAGACTTTTGTATATAAGATTTAAGATTAAAAACATATCAGAACTAAAATATCATTCTCAACTTCAGGCAACAATCTATATAAATAATAGGAACTACAAAAACAGGTAGAGGAAAGGGAGCCTCATGTTTAATGTTGGTGATTTCCTCCTATAGAGTGCCTGTTTTCCAATACATAAATCTAACATAGTTGTATTACATTGATGAATTAGTATTGATAACACCTGTTTTCCAATACATAGACGTTGAGTCTAATTTCTACACTACTCCTATTACCAATTTGAGAAACTTTGAGCCAAAAAACACTGCTGTAATTAATATATAGAACTCCAAAAGGGTTTATTTTATTTTACACTATTTGATTATTCTCTTTGTTGCAAAACAATTATATTACCAATTTGAGAAAATTTGAGCCAAAAACCACTGCTGTAATTTATATATAGAACTCCAAAAGGGTTTATTTTACAGTCAGTAATGATATCTATTATGAATTTGAAAGTATGATTTTGAGCATAAAATTATGAGTTCTAAACACAGATAAGATAATTTCAGAGAAATGCTAAAATAGCATTGCTTGTTTAAGTATATTGAGTGAGAGGAGATAATCAGACTGTTTAAGTATAATGCCCCTCATCTGATATATGGGAGTAGTCTGAGTTAGTGCAGAAATGAGTTAGTTCATGTGCAGTTAGTTCAGTTGGTGCATGAGATTCAATGTTAGCTGGAGTCAGTGCAGTTAGTGCATTACCATCAACAGTCTGCATGCTGGCTTCCATCTCCTTCTCCAGCAGGACTCTCATTAGAGATGTTCACCTATATGAATGTAAAAAAGATGATTATACTTACAGTTTCTTGTAACATGAAATTTATTCTTTGTTACGATTTACCTTGGATTTCTTGGAATTAACCCCTCCCATATATGGTCCTTTTTCCTTCCTTTTCCTCCCACATTTAACAGTGTCTCTCTCAATTCCAAGGGTCTCGTCGGAAATGGAATGAGGTCCTACTCTTCGACTGCCCCCATCTCTAACAGCATGAGTATCCCTTTGAATCTCACCTAAAGTTTGCCTCACGCTCCTCACTACTTCATCGGTTCTTTGCCCCTTTGGCCTCCCTCCCTTGTTGGTTGACCTTTGCTTTGGTGGAGCTGGTTCGTTCGTGCAGTTTCTAATATTGTGACCAGATTGATGACACCTCCTACACGTCATCTTGATCCCCACTTTGCTTGCTTTTTGCAAGCCAGTTGGATTCTTCGACTTCCTCTCTGTCGGATCCTTCCTCCTAGCCTTAGCTGGCCTTCCAGGAGCTCTTCTCAATCGTGGCGGAAGGATGTCCACATAGTCCAACTTATCCCAAAGAGATGAATTTGGGATTGGTTCAATGATACCTATATTATGCCACAGTAAGTGGAAAATTTAATAGGTGGTGCAAATTGTAAAGAAATGTAACAAATGGTTGGAGATAAAACTAGTTACCTTCGTAGACTTTCATATATGTAGTCATACTGTAGTAGGTGTCACAGTAGTCCTCTACTCTTTTTCTTCTATTAGTTAGAGAAACTAGTGCATGTCTACATACTACTCCACTAACCTGCCACTCTCTACAATCACAAGTTCTCTCATTCAAGTCCACACAATAATTCACCCCATGCTCCATTATCTCATACTTGTTTTCATCGGATTTGAAAATGAAACAATGCCTAGACTTATCGTATGTTTTCTTTAACTTCAATTGGATTTTGGGAGTGACAACCCCACTCGACCTACAAATCATCTCCCTCTTTTTCTGCAACCTCACCATCACCATTCTCTTAATCATCTCCAACATTGTTATGATTGGCCGATCCCTCCCTTGCAATATGTATTTGTTCCAAGCCTCACATATATTATTGCAAAGCAAATCGCACTTGGTTGATTCATCAAAGTGTGACCTGGACCACTTCTCAGGGCCGACATCCATCCACCATTGTGCGGCTTCCTCGGATATATCCTTAATTCTTTTCATTGAAACCTCCCACCTTTGACGAGTGTATGCAGTAGCTGCCCCCCACACTTCTCCCTGCAAGTCTAAACCCTTGAACTTTTTCACAAAATTTGCATACAAGTGTCTCACACAGAATCGTACATGAGCTTCAGGCACGAGTTCTTTAAATGTTTCCATCAACCCCTACAATCAAGTAGGAAACGAATGGTTAACACATACAAGTAGTGGAAAAAACAATAACATTAATTAATATCAATGTCTGAGTTGATACCTTCTGTCGGTCTGAAATAAATGTCCACCCTACCAAATTTGGCACACCGATCGCTTCCATCAAGAGTGTTAAGAACCAATTCCATGTTTCTTTGTTTTCAACTCCAACGACTGCCCATGCAATTGGCCACATCTGGTTGTTCGGGTCCCTTGAACACGCAGTTAGCAATACACCCCCAGCAGATGTCTTCAAATGGCACCCATCCATGCCAATAATCTTCCTGCAACCATTCAACATACCCTTCACTAATGCACCAAAGCATACGAAGAAACCTTTGAATCTCTTCTCATTGCAACCCTCTATATTCTCAGTCTTGATAATGGCCATAGTATCAGGCATTTTCTTCATCATGGCATTTGCATAATTCCACAATTGACTGTACTGCTCGACATGCCTTCCATCAGCTTCATCTTGAGCCATTCTCCTAGCTCTAGCAGCCACATTTTTGCTGACTACAACACCGTAATCTCTATTAACTGCAGAAATGAAAGCTGACAAACTCCAATTAGGCTCATCTCTGAAATGTTCGAGGTACTTGGTTGCCAACCAACTAGCCGTGACTTGATTGTTTTCAACGGCCCTCTCGCAAGTGTGTTCTATTCGGAGTGATACAATTCGGAAGACTCTATCAGATTCTTTCCAAGAAGCACCTACATAGAAAGGACAGTCACCTTCTGACATACACTCAACTGTGCATCTTTTTGCATCGTTCCGCCTCCAAAATAGATCATAGCCATTCCGAATAGCCCATTCTCTCAAGCAAGTCCTGAATTCACCAGCATTTGCAAACTCCATCCCGATCACAATAACTGGCTCCTCACTATGCTTGTCTCTATTGTACTGTACCTTCATCTCGCACTCCTTCCCATCGGAGACTAAAAGTGACCCCAAAACATCACTATCTTCATAATCTGTATCGACCACTTCTACATCACAGTCATCGCCACACAAGTTTTCGGGTTGCCTCCTCTGCGATTTTGGCCTACCTCCCAAATTTTTAAAAAGTCCTTCATTGCTTATGGCCTTCTCTTGTGTGACTACATCGCTTGATTGGGAAGGTCCTTCATCCACAAAATAGTGAGTAGTAGCTAACTGTGAACCTCCCACTTCTGACTGCAACACTTGTGACTGAGTGCCTAGCTGATCAAGAGCTTGAGGCATTAGCTCATCTGGGATCTCATCTGTATCCGTATTAAAATAAAGAAATGTATTATATATAATCACACAAGAGCAGAATTAAATTATAGAAATATTTTATCATTACAAAGTAATAAAGTAACGAAAACATACCATCAACTGAGCTAATCGCTCTTGGAGGTAGAACGGGATTATCAATGCGAACACCATTATCCACAATCCTCACATACCCTGGAGGATAACCCCAATGCCCATCTCCACGAAGCCCTTTGGTTCCATCAAGATACAAATTTACATACCCTACCTCAGGCTCTATGTTATGAGCTTCCCACATATGCTTCGTTGATGTTTGGTCATTCACCAAATGAAAATTTCCTAGAAATTCCCCCTCCCCTAATCTGTAGTAAATACCAACTTCAGGAGTGTAGACACCACATCTCGTTAAGATGATTTTCAATGATTCCCATCCATGCAACTCCGGAAGTACATACCGATATAATCTTTTTTTACCACCAATGTATACCCACTTCTCGGAATTTTTCTGAAAGTATCCATCCCAATTAACCCACAATGCTAACACCATCCTGCTGTTAAAGAATATTAAACAAGTGATCTTGAGTAATACTTACACCCTTCAACACCTTTAATTTTAAGCTAATGTATTTCTTACAAACAAGTGAGATCATGGTATAGAGCCAAGCTCTTCTCAACTAGGTTTTTATATCTAATTGTATGGCTATTCTCAATTTACCAATAGTATTAACTTTAGACCATATCCAGACAAATTTTTAAGTGTCCCCATCTCACCCAACAATTGAGGGCCCCCCTTCACATTTGTTTATGAATCCCAAGACCAAAAGCAAAATATTCCATCTGTTTTTCCGACAGCACAAACTAAGCGACTATTTTATACTACCGAAACAAAATAAAGACATCTCCATAGAAGCAACAAAGAAAGAAAGAAAACTCACTGGGTGGAGAGCGACGAATGTGTGGGGAACGACTTCGATGCTCTTCGACTTCGCGCCCAATTTGAGTGGAGAGCGACGAACGCGACTGGGTTGAGAGCGACGACCTCGGCTGGGTGGAGTGCGATGACTTCGACTGCAGGGAAGAACGACGACTTAGTCTGGAAGCTCTCATCGACTTCGACGAGATGGCTTCCTCCGCTTCTGATTGCACCGTCGACGATGAGGAAGGATTTCGGAAAGATTGGGATGATTTTGGAGTTGGTGGATTTTAGATTTGGGATTAGGGTTTCTAATTGGGAGAGAAATAATCGTTTAGAACGAAGAAAAAACAAAAGAGAAAATAATCAGATTGTATTCTGGGGATATTTTCAACATTTACTAAGTCACGTGCATAGCACGTGATAAAAAACAAACTGAACCCTAACAGTGTGAAGGTGGGGTTTTTTGCACCAATAGTTTAGTGTGGTTTTCAGCGTAATAAAAAGGTGAGTGTGGTTTTCTGCAGATATAGGATAGTTTAGAGGGGTTTTTTCAATTTTAGCCTAAAAACTACTATTTAATAGATGCATTTAAGAAGAAAACATACAGAGTTGAATACTTATGAATCCATTTACATGGATCATTTTTTTTTTTCCTTTCACAAATTGTCAAAACCATTATTAGGACTAGTATTATACACGTGCGTTGCACGTGGAAAAAATGGGGAGGGGAAATGAAAAGGACAAAAAAAAATCTAGTATTATACACGTGCGTTGCACGTGGGGAAAATAGAGAGGGGAATGAAAAGGACAAAAAAAAATACCAACACGTGCGCTGCACGTATTGACAAAATGACACAATAACAAATGACACTAAGCCCTTCTCCCATTATAATATTAGAGATATTAATTTTTTGGCAATTATTGAAGATATTATAAATTAGATTAATAAATCAACTCAGACATTTAAGAACTACCAAAAACAATAGATCTTAATTGTTGATGACATATGGTAACGGAATATCTACATCAAGAAAGCCTTTATCCTCATTCTTGAAAATCAGCGCTTCTCCAAATCCAGAAAACTTACAGGATTATAGGATTCTTTATTAGTAAATAGTAATAGCCTCAGTCCAAATTCGTCTGGATCTACCCCCATTCCTTTTGCTTCCCTAACTACTTAGTATCAATTTTCCTAAATAGGTCGGTTATTGGTCTTCGATATATGCGTCCAAACTATCTCAATCGGTTCTTGAATTTTTTGCCGTAATAGGCCATTTTTTCAAAATATTTATGATTATGGGTCAGTTTTAAAACTATTAGCGCTCGTGGGCTACTTTATGCCACGTTAGCAGCGGCTGCTATTCTCATTAGCGACATCTTCATTTTGAAAGTTGCTAATAAGAATAGCGGCCTATGTTTTAAAATATTTGGAATTTTTTGTTTATTGCCGTTATTCTCACTAGCGAGCTTAGTATATATGAGGTCGCTAATCCGCTAATGGAATTAGTGACCTCAAATGAATGTATTGAGACACTTAGTGATTTCTAGAGAGCTTTTGCTCTCTTAGAAAAAAATTAAACTGAGGTCGCTATTGGGAATAGCAACCTTAGTATACTTCGGTTGTTATTCGCAATAGCGACCTCAGTATGAAACTCAATCTCTTTGTTATTTATAAAATTTGCAAAATAGTCACACAACTAAGGCTTCTATTTGGAATAGCGACCTTAGTAGAATAAAGGTCTCTATTCCGAATAACGACCTTACTACAACTAAGGCATTTATTCCGAATAGCGACCTTTGTACAACTAAGGTCGTTATTCTGAATAGCGTTTTCAGTTTCAAAAATAAATTGATTGTTATTTTAGCAGAGAGCAAAAACACTCTAGATTTTGCTAAGTGTTAGACTATAGTTCATTAAAGGTCGCTAATCTCATTAGTGACCTTATATACTAAGGTCGCTAGTGGAAAGAGCTACTACAAACAAAAAATTTCAAATCTTTTAAAACATAGGCCACTATTTCCATTAGCGACTTTCAAAATGAAGAGGTAGCGAATGAAAATAATGGCCGCTGCTGACATGGTACAAAGTAGCCCACAAGCGCTAATAGTTTGGAAAATGACCCTTAAATGCAAATATTTTCAAAACGTGGCCTAGTATGGCAAAAAGTTCTCGGTTCTTCCACATTTTGTCTTCAATTGCACAACATTCAATTGCTTCCGTAAGCATACATGTGTTACTTTGTCTTTTAGTGTGTTCTCATTCATCCACCTTAGTTGCCTACACACGTCAACATTGTTTCTTAACTACACAACAATCCCATGCATTAAGCACAACTACTCTGTAAAAGGTTCCCCTCAATTTCAAATGTACCTTCCGACTGCACAACACTCCCAATATATTTTGTCCTTTTAACCAACTCATTTCAATTCTATGCATTATATCTTCCTCGATTTCCACCATTTAAAGAAAAGCATGAATGACTCGCTCAAGTAGAAACGCATAATCATACACATGTCGCTCCCGGCAGAGCCCCATTCCGATGAATAATTGCTCCTCACTAATAAAAGTGGTTACTCCTAGGTAATACTTTATCCTCAAGGCAAGCTACACCCCTGTCCTCTAGTTTCACCAACTTTACAATCCATACACTTTTCCAGTCCAGCCAATTATGAATCCTTTAGATTCTAATGCATCTTGCCAACTTTAGAATCCATACACCCCCGTAACTTTTTTATATTATTAATCCAATCGGGCGAGTCGTGTTGTATCATCCTTGAATTTTTTAAGAATTTTTTTTCTTAAAAAAGATCGGACGGAACATGTTACGTCCTAAGATTTTATATATATATATTTTTTAAAAACCCCATTTTAAAGTTTTTGTTTAAAATGTTGGAGACGGTACATGTTGTCCCGTTAGACACCAATTTTTGTTTGGACGGGAAGAAATGTCCCATCCCATTTTAAAGTTTTTTCTTGGAACAATTTCCCCCTCCAACGTCTCTTTTGTCTCCAACGGCTAATCTAACGGCTTAAAATTCAATTTCAACGTTCACAATATATATATGTTGGACATTCCAACAATAGCAAACCAAATTCATATTTTCCTCACTCCTTCAACCAAATCAAATGCAAAATATATATCGAAATCAACAACGAGTCATGGTATAAGTGGTAGAGCTTATACAACTGTTGAAGATGTAGAATATTTTGATTACAAAAATCATTTATAATAAAATCAAGTATGAATTAGAGGCACAAAATCAGAGAAGGAGGAGTAGAAGAAAGCCAATAAAATAAAAGGAAAATGAAAATAAATAAACTAAACCGATTTGTGTCGAGACTTGTGTATCACACAATCTCCTCAAAACAGATTCGCCTCGTCCGGGGATTGGAGTTTGTTGATGCGTCTGTCTTCCAGGATGCAACGACAGTAGAGTGTTGACGTAGGCACCACGCCACGCTCTTGGACTGAACAGAGCTTGAAATCTATCACCGAACGACCGGACAGAGGAAGTAGAAAAATAGGACAGAGGGTCGGGGGGGGGGGGGAGAAGTGTTTCTTGTGTGTTCATTCAGGGGAGAGAGAGCCTCTATTTATAGGACAAGGGTGAGAATTGTAACGGCAGAAAACTCATTGACTGCATCTACTATAATGGCATACAACTTCTTGAATGCAGTACTATAACGACAGGCAAAACCGTTTCTGCAAATCAAAACATGAATAAATGGCAGACAGAACCGTTTCTGCATTCATTTCGGCCGTTACAGATCGAAAAAACAAAATTGTAGCAAAAAATTAGCTCTGTACGGAGTGGGTTCACGTCGGTCCGACATTCGTATTTGCAGGACGTGCCGGTGCACATAAACCGCATGTAAACCGGTCCGAGATGTAACGCCCCGATTTCCATACACAGGGAAATCGTGATATAAGCCAGAATCTTTTCTTCAATTAGCCACAATACACAGAAAAACAGGAAAATTTAAAACTTTTTATTCAACACAAATGTATTACAAGTCCGAATGTTACAAAATTGCAATACATTACAACAGTGTTATAATAATACCTTTACAATCCCAAGTGTTACAACTTTCAACAATTTACATCAGAGTATAATGAATAAAGAACAACACTTGGTATTTTACTTAGATGCTACCCCAACAATAAACAAATTACAATAATTGTTACAAATAAAATTACAACATATATTTCAGTAGAAGCTTAAAATGAAATCGACTCCTTGCTTCTCTTACCTTGAGTCCTCCTGAAATCTGTACATGTACTTCTGCAATCCAATACCTATTGAAGTGGGGACGTTAGTACATATACTGACGCTTTAAGGCTGATAACTAGCAGCGAATCTCAACTATAGCAAATAGATTGATGAAAAGAGAAACGTGTATATATAGTTGATGTGTCAGTGTATGCTATGACTTAGACTCTAATGCAAGACTACTAATGCAAGGAAGCTCTTATTCTAATGCAAGTAAGACTCTGGGACAGTATGCAGCCTATAATACATACGCCCCATATCAAGCCATTTCTTCATATATAGGGATTTGAACCCGCACCATGAATTCTATTCTTTTACTCGACTTGTTTCTGAAGATTAGACATGACTGATGAGGTTGCCCTGAAACGGTCTAATCCCTCCAGGCGCACCGGACCTCACCCAAATATCTGACGAATCCTTGGAGTTTTCGCAGTCACAGGTTAGCTCGAAGCATCCCCTGTCGCCCCTTAGCTAGACCGTAGTCATGGCTTCTCGCCTTTAGATACAAGACAAGACAGAGTTCCGGAGGGTTCATCCCCCTAGCTCCGACAGGAATTGTTCCTGCTTATCAAGACACTTCAGAAATTAATAGACGAGATATGAATCCCATGCTCCCAACTCGTAAGAAGGCACAGACCGTATCCCTTTGACAAGAAGGGTACAACCCAATAACACCATCTAGTGTCGGCCTATAGGACAGGTCGGATCATAAGGTATCACCCTTAACACCAACTCTTTTCCTTTGGCGAGAAAATGATAATAAATATAGGTTAAGTTGTAATAACCATAAGTTACTACCCTAACAATGTTACTAACCCTAAACAAACCTAGGGATGACAACAGAACTTACACAACATGCTAAGTCTTAAGTTAGACTTCGCAAGATAACTCTACTAGGCTACTCAACCTAGACTTACCAGAATCCCTAAGGATCTGGTTCCTGGTCTATCGATCCAAGACCCCGGCAATACGGACGTATTCGCATGCTACTACCCTAAACTTGGATTTTGTCAACACTCCGGTCCGCGATCAACCAACTCGGTTAAGATCTGACGGTACACGCAAAATGACTCGTCCACAATCCCTTAGGAGTAAGGTAAACACACGTCTTGATGGTCGATAGCCCCTAGGGCAATGATATCACCCTAGACGAGCACAACAAAAAGTGTACTAGCTAATAAGCTACATACGAGTAAACAAAATATATACGAGCTAAACAAGCTGCGTATGAAACCAACAACTACATACGAGTCAGGCGGGCTACGTATGAGACAACAACATACATACCAGCTAAATAAATTACGTATGAGACCAACAGCTATATACGGACCAGACGAGCCACATATGAGACAACAACATTCATACAAGCCAAATAAGCTGCGTATGAGACCACAGCTACATACGGGCCAGGCGAGCCACGTATGAGACAACAACATACATACGAGCCAAATAAGCTGCCTATGAGACCAACTGCTACATACGGGCCAGGTGAGCCACGTATGAGCAAGACTACATACAAAAACAACCATACAGGTAAATAACCTAGAAGCAACCAAACGTGCTTACTAGCAAAACTTGATCTTCTATAATTAGAAACAACAGAAGAATCTACTAACAATCTAAAATGGGCATACTACCAATGAGAAGCCCAAAAGCGATATAAAAACCTTCCGACAGCCTAGAAGCAACCAGTGCTGTGTTTATCGAAATTCAACAGAAATATACTTTTTAGGAAAGTACAAACATCTACCATAACTCTCTAGTTGAACACTTTTTCAGATTCCGTAAGGAATCCAAAATCCGGTCCATCGAACACACGCAAACAGTTTAACCAAACTGTGGATTTTTAACAAAAAGCTGAAACTTCTACAGCTTGTAACTTTTGCTCTACTTATCGGAATCCAACGAAACTAGACAATTTGAAAAGGTGGGAACATCTATTACAACTCTCTAGTTGACCACTTCCTCAGATTCCTTAAGGAATTCTAAATTTCTGACCTCGGACATACGCAAACAGTTACCAAACTACAGATTTCCAATAAAAAGATGAAACTTCCATAGCTTGTAACCTTTGCTCCACTTATTGGAATCTAACGAAACTAGACTATTTGAAATGGTGGGAACACCTACCAAAATTTCCTAGTTGACCACTTTCCCAGATTCCGCAAGGAACTCCGAGTTCCTACTCCTCGAACACACACAAACGGTAACCAAAAACAGTAGATTTAACAATGGAAGGCTGAAACTTTGGAAGCCTATAACTTTCGTTCCACTTATCGAAATTTAACCTAAGAGGGCAATTCGGAAATGTGAGAACGTCTACTACAACTTCCTAGTTGGTCGGCTTCTTAGATTCAGCGAGTAAGACACTAAAAAACTACAAGGAATCAAGACAGATACAATTCCAACCCACCAAATACACAGCTAAGCTGAAAACTTTTAAAGCCTATAACTTCTACTCCGCTTGTCAGAAATTAACCCGAGAGGTCAATTCGGAAAGGGGAGAGTCTCTACTACAACTTCCTAGTTGGTCTCCACTTCAGATTCAACCATTAAATCACTCAAAAACATCAAAGAGTCAAAACAGCGAGCACAATCAGCTCAGAGCTTGGTGCTGCATCTTCCAAATACCATATCTCTTATTCCGCTTATCGGAATCTAGCCCAAGAGGCCAATTCAGAAAGGGGAGAATGTCTACTACAATTTCCTAGTTGGTCTCTACTTCAAATTCAATAGGTAAGACACTTTAAAACATCAAAAAAGCAAAACAGTAAGAATCCAGTCAAGGCAGCTAGTTGTTGTACTTTGCAAACAGCATAACTCCTACTCCGCTTATCGGAATTTAACTTGAGCGGTCAATTCGAAAAGGAGAGAATCTCTACTACAACTCCCTAGTTGGCCCGAACCTCAAATTCATTCAAGTAAAACCCTCAAAAATGACAAAGAATCAAAACAACAAGCATCCTGTGAAACAGCTAGTTGCTGTATATTTCCAAGACAATAACTCCTACTCCGCTTATCAGAATTTAACCCGAGAGGTCAATTCGGAAAAGAGAGAATCTCTGCTACAACTCCCTAGTTGGCTCGAACCTCAGATTCATACATTAAGAGGCTCAAAAATGACAACCAAACAGAACAGTGAGCTTCTCATCCAGCTCGCTGTCCTGATTTTGTAACGGGCATAACTTTTGAGTCACTCATCAGAATTTAACCCAAGAAGTCAATTCAGAAAGGGGAGTCTCTACTACAACTCCCTAGTTGGTTGTTTCCTCAAATTCCATAAGGAGACCCAAGTTTTAGCCCCTTGAAGCCACTGCAACACTGACCCCAAAACAGCGAGTGCTGTCTTTTGCTTATGCTCGCTGTTTTGGGGGAAACGATCGTTTCACCCATCAAAACCACTCTGAAAAATTTACAAAAATTAGAGCATGTTAATAACACCTAGGAGAACCTCCCACATAATTTTTGGGTCAAAATTCCATCGTTTACATAGGTTATTAATTCTAACCCTACAACCATAAAAACCAAATCTTTATCATTTCTTCTTGTGTTCTACTACTTGAAACTTCATATGTCCCTCTAATCTATTCCATACAACAACATACAACAATAATAACAATAAAAATAACAAGCAAAGTGTTGAGAACCCCCGCCTAAAAATTGTTGGAAGAACTTGCTAACCTTCTCCTCCTTGCTCCTTGTTCTTGCTCCTCTTCAAGAACTCCACAAATGAAAGAAACCCATGAACCCTAACCCCTCTTTTAATTTTGGTCTCTTTTTTCTTTTCCTTTCTTCTCAATATTTCTAATTAAAACCAAGTAGAGAAATATAAGAGAGAGAGAGAGAGAGAGAGAGAGATGGAGGAACACCAAAAAATGAAAAGGGATTTTTTCCCTTGAGATTGACCGGCCCCTTCTAATAGGAGAGGGAGAGAGAACATGTGGAGAAGAGTCCACTTGTCTCTTCTCATTTGTGGCCAAAAATAATTAGGGAACAATTTGCAAATTTAATTTACAATCAAACCCAATTAATTTGCAATTAACACCCAAAATCATCTCTAACCTTTCATTTTGATCATGATTGATCAAAATAAGAGGTATTTTTCAAAAATCACATACTACATGATTTTGTACAAACATACGAAATCGATACGATTCAACTACGTACATATATCTGATTTCACAGATATTTTTTATTAGTTAAAATGAATAATCTGTACAAAAATCATTTAATTTCGAGAATAAAATAAAATAATTTTATTACCGGTTCGGAAGATTCCAGTATTAATTTAATACAAAACAGTCAATATCGACTAGTTTATACGTATAGATATTGTTTATTAACAAACCGGATGATATGAACCAAAAATATTTTGTTTCTAAAAATAATAATAAAATAATAATTTTTAATATCTGCCCAGGATTTTCCAGATATTTTTCCAAAAATGCATTTTTCAAAATTTTGCACAAGTGCACAAAACTGATACAATACCTATATATACATACTAGTATATATGTCCAGGTAACTTTTTATTTGAAAAACCAAGAAACTATTATAAAAATATTTTAACTTTAAAAAATAATAATTATATAAATATAATATCCGTCCGGGATATTACACAAGATTTACACCTCCTCCCCCCCTGCACGCACGAGAGTGAGCCTTTTGGTTTACTATCTCACAATGCCAAGAAAGAGGTTACTATATATCCTCTTCCAATTCCTTTGTTTTTCTGATGTGGGACTAAATCCCTCAGCTCATTTTTTAGAAATCAACTGTCTCACTTTGAGAGACAATTTCTCATTCACCTGATAACCATTTTGAGCAAATAAATATGCGATTTTGATCTACTCACAAAGGAGAACACAAATCCATCAAGACATATCACTAATTCATAGAGGATCTTACTAAAAAATTGCTCCAAAACTGGTTCGTAAATGGTGTATAAAATACCTTTTTCTAACATTCTCCACATGAATAAAATTGACAACCACAGATACGACAGACTGACACGACAGACTTTGTGATCGAATTCAGCGGTTGTAACATGCATAAGATAGGTAGGTGTTACCCTTTGAACTTTCTCTTATGAGAATATGTTTACTCTACTAACTAAACAGTAGACGCGATGTCCTTGAACTATTCAGTCATTTTTATACACGATCACATATCTCATACAAGAATATTCAAAACGCAATTTAGTTCTCATTGTTATGTTTGTTTTGGCCATGAACATACGTCTGGTTCTGCAAGAGTTTACCAGTAATATTTCCCTACACTATTCCCTTGGAAGCAGTCCTTCTTCCCTCTCACATAGGTAATTTCTTAGTTAAGAGTAACCTGCATTACTCTGCTCGAATTTCTGATGCATAAGAATCATTAAAAGCCCTCTTACCTATACGCTCTTACCTTACGGGTATCACTGTTTCATCATAGAAATGGACATGGGGGAATCCCCACTGTGATCCAAAATGGTCTTTACAATTTAGTTGTCCCTTTGAACCTAGATCTTGGGATCTCCAATCAACTAGGTTGGGTGTCCATTGTGTCGACTTATTCTTTTATGGGTTTTAGTCACATTCCTCTCGATGATTTATCAACTAACTCTCTGTTTAATCCTTTGGTTAGCGGATCTGCAATGTTATCCTTTGATTTTACATAGTCAACAGAGATAACCCCGGTAGAGAGTAGTTGTCTAAAGGTATTACGTTTTCGACGAAAATGTCTAGGTTTACAATTATACATATTGCTCTGTGCTCTAGAAATAGCAGATTGACTATCTGAATGTATGTAGATTGGAGGTACAAGCTTTGTCCACCTGGAATATCCTCAAGGAAGTGGCATAACCATTCAGCCTCTTCCCCACAATTAACCAGTGCGATAAATTCAGATTCCATCGTGGATTTAGAGATCACTGTTTGTTTTGAGAATTTCTAAGAAACCGCTGCACCACCTAGTGTAAATACATAGCCACTGGTGGATTTTGAATTATCTCTCGATATCTAGTTCGCATTACTGTATCCTTCAAGTACAGTCAGATATCTTGTATAATGCAACCCATAATTACAATTAAAGTGCAAGTACTTCAGTACTTGTAATATCTTGTTAATGCTCGGTTCCAAGATTACTTGTATATCTACTTCGTTTACTAACTTCACAGGCTATGTCTGATCTTGTACAACTCATCAAGTACATTAGACTACCTATGATTCTAGAGTATTCTACTTGACAGATACTCTCGCCTTTATTCTTGGATAGATGTAAAGTTAGGTCTATCGGAGTTCTAGTAATTCCAAAATTATCTATATCAAAATTTCCAAGAATATAGTATATATAATGTGATTGACTTAAGACAAGCTCGTCAGATGTTCCTGTTATTTTAATTCCTAATATAACATCAGCTAGCCTCATATCTTTCATGTCAAATCTCGAGTTCAACATGTTCTTAGTAGATTTAATCATCTTATCATTGCTTCCAACAATGAGAATGTCATCTACATACAAATATATTATGACATATCCACTTTCTGTGTCTTTGACATATACACATTTATCACATTCATTGATTTTGAAACCATTTTTTATCATGACATTATCAAATTTCTCATACCACTGCTTTGGAGCTTGTTTCAAGCCATATAATGATTTCACCAGTTTACAAACTTACTTTTCTTGTCCTGGAGCTGAAAACCCCTTAGGTTGCTCCATATAGATTTCTTCATCT
>JACEHZ010000526.1:0-50000 GCA_017893485.1 Hemerocallis citrina | reverse complement strand
ATGTAGCTGTTGGTCTCATACGTAACTTATTTGGCTGGTATGTATGTTGTTGTCTCATACGTAGCCTGCCTAGCTCGTATATAGTTGTTGGTTTCATACGCAGCTTGTTTAGCTCGTATATATTTTGTTTACTCGTATGTAGCTTATTAGCTAGTACACATTTTGTTGTGCTCGTCTAGGGTGATATCATTGCCCTAGGGGCTATCGACCATCAAGACGTGTGTTTACCTTACTCCTAAGGGACTGTGGACGAGTCATTTCGCGTGTACCGTCAGATCTTAACCGAGTTGGTTGATCGCAGACCGGAGTGTTGACAAAATCCAAGTTTAGGGTAGTAGCATGCGAATACGTTCGTATTGCCGGGGTCTTGGATCGATAGGCTAGGAACCAGATCCTTAGGGATTTTGGTAAGTCTAGGTTGAGTAGCCTAGTAGAGTTATCTTGCGAAGTCTAACTTAAGACTTAGCATGTTGTTTAAGTTCTGTTGTCATCCCTAGGTTTGTTTAGGGTTAGTGACATTGTTAGGATAGTAACTTATGGTTATTACAACTTAACCTATATTTATTATCATTTTCTCGCCAAAGGAAAAGAGTTGGTATTAAGGGTGATACCTTATGATCTGACCTGTCCTATAGGCCGACACTAGATGGTGTTATTGGGTTGTACCCTTCTTGTCAAAGGGATACGGTCTGTGCCTTCTCACAAGTTGGGAGTACGGGATCCGTATCTCGTCTGTTAATTTCTGAAGTGCCTTGATAAGCGGGAACAATTCCTGTCGAAGCTAGGGGGATGAACCCCCCGGAACTCCGTCTTGTCGTGTATCTAAGGGCGAGAAGCCATGGACTACGGTCTGGCTAAGGGGCGACAGGGGATGCTTCGAGCTAACCTGCGACTACGAAAACTCCAAGGATTCGTCAGATATTTGGGTGAGGTCCGGTGCGCCTGGAGGGATTAGACCGTTTCAGGGCAACCTCATCAGTCATGTCTAATCTTCAGAAACAAGTCGAGTAAAAGAATAGAATTCATGGTGCGAGTTCAAATCCCTATATATGAAGAAATGGCTTGATATGGGGCGTATGTATTATGGGCTGCATACTGTCCCAGAGTCTTACTTGCATTAGAATAAGAGCTTCCTTGCATTAGTAGTCTTGCATTAGAGTCTAAGTCATAGCATACACTGACACATCAACTATATATACACGTTTCTCTTTTCATCAATCTATTTGCTATAGTTGAGATTCGCTGCTAGTTATCAGCCTTAAAGCGTCAGTATTTGTACTGACGTCCCCACTTCAATAGGTATTGGATTGCAGAAGTACAGGTACAGATTTCAGGAGGACTCAAGGCAAAAGAAGCAAGGAGTCGATTTCATTTTAAGTTTCCACTGAAATATATGTTGTAATTTTATTTGTAACAATTATTGTAATTTGTTTATTGTTGGGGAAGCATCCAAGTAAAATACTAAGTGTTGTTCTTTATTTATTATACTCTGATGTAAATTGTTGAAAGTTGTAACACTTGAGATTGTAAAGGTATTACTATAACACTATTGTAATGTATTGCAATTTTATAACATTCGGACTTATAATACATTTGTGTTGAATAAAAAGTTTTAAATTTTCCTGTTTTTCTATGTATTATGGCTAATTGAAGAAAAGATTCTGGCTTATATCACGATTTTCCAGTGTATGGAAATCGGGACGTTACATCTCGGACCGGTTTACATGCAGTTTATGTGCGCCGGCACGTCCTGCAAATACGAATGTCAGACCGACGTGAACCCACCCCGTGCAGAGCTACTTTTTTGCTACAATTTTGTTTTTTCGATCTGTAACGGCCGAAATGAATGCAGAAACGGTTTTGTCTGCCATTTATTCACGTTTTGATTTGCAGAAACGGTTTTGCCTGTCGTTACAGTACTGCATTCAAGAAGTTGTATGCCGTTACAGTAGATGCAGTCAATGAGTTGTCTGCCGTTACAATTCTCACCCTTGTCCTATAAATAGAGGCTTTCTCTCCCCTGAATGAACACACAAGAAACACTTCCCCCCCCCCCCCCCCCGGCCCTCTGTCCTATTTTTCTACTTCCTCTGTCCGGTCGTTCGGTGATATATTTCAAGCTCTGTTCAGTTCGAGAGCGTGGCGTGGTGCCTACGTCAACACTCTACTGTCGTTGCATCCTGGGAGACAGATGCATCAACAAACTCCAATCCCCGGACGAGGCGAATCTGTTTTAAGGAGATTGTGTGATACACAAGTCTCGACACAAATCGGTTTAGTTTATTCATTTTCCTTTTATTTTATTGGCTTTCTTCTTCTCCTCTTTCTCTGATTTTGTGCCTCTAATTCATACTTGATTTTATTATAAATGATTTTTGTAATCAAAATATTCCACGTCTTCAACAGTTGTATAAGCTCTAACCCTTATACCATGACTCGCCGTTGATTTCGTTATATATTTTGCATTTGATTTGGTTGAAGGAGTGAGGAAAATATGAATTTGGTTTGCTATTGTTGGAATGTCCAACATATATATATTGTGAACGTTGAAATTGAATTTTAAGCCGTTAGATTAGCCGTTGGAGACAAAAGAGACGTTGGAGGGGGAAATTGTTCCAAGAAAAAACTTTAAAATGGGATGGGACATTTTGTCCTGTCCAAACAAAATTGGTGTCTAAGGGGACAACATGTATCGTCTGATGGGGTTTTTAAAAAATATATACATATAAAATCTTAGGACGTAACATGTTCCGTCCGATCTTTTTTAAGAAAAAAATTCTTAAAAAATTCAAGGATGATACAACACGACTCGCCCGATTGGATTAAAAAATAAAAAAGTTACGAGGGTGTATGGATTCTAAAGTTGGCGAGATGCATTAGAATCTAAGGGATTCATAATTGGCTGGACTGGAAAAGTGTATGGATTGTAAAGTTGGTGAAACTAGAGGACAGGGGTGTAGCTTGCCTTGAGGATAAAGTATTACCTAGGAGTAACCACTTTTATTAGTGAGGAGCAATTATTCATCGAAATGGGGCTCTGCGGGGAGCAACATGTGTATGATTATGTGTTTCTACTTGAGCGAGTCATTCATGCTTTTCTTTAAATGGTGGAAATCGAGGAAGATATTATGCATAGAATTGAAATGAGTTGGTTAAAAGGACAAAATATATTGGGAGTGTTGTGCATTCGGAAGGTACATTTGAAATTGAGGGGAACCTTTTACAGAGTAGTTGTGCTTAATGCATGGGATCGTTGTGTAGTTAAGAAACAATGTTGACGTGTGTAGGCAACTAAGGTGGATGAATGAGAACACACTAAAAGACAAAGTAACACATGTATGCTTACGGAAGCAATTGAATGTTGTGCAATTGAAGACAAAATGTGGAAGAACCGATAACTTTTTGCCATACTAGGCCACGTTTTGAAAATATTTGCGTTTAAGGGTCATTTTCCAAACTATTAGCGCTTGTGGGCTACTTTGTACCACGTCAGCAGCGGCCATTATTTTCATTCGCTATCTCTTCATTTTGAAAGTCGCTAATGGGAATAGTGGCCTATGCTTTAAAATATTTGAAATTTTTTGTTTGTAGTAGCTCTTTCCACTAGCGACCTTAGTATATAAGGTCACTAATGAGATTAGCGACCTTTAATGAACTATAGTCTAACACTTAGCAAAATCTAGAGTGTTTTTGCTTTCTGATAAAATAACAATCAATTTATTTTTGAAACTGAAAACGCTATTCAGAATAACGACCTTAGTTGTACAAAGGTCGCTATTCGGAATAAATGCCTTAGTTGTAGTAAGGTCGTTATTCGGAATAGAGACCTTTATTATACTAAGGTCGCTATTCCAAATAGAAGCCTTAGTTGTGTGACTATTTTGCAAATTTTACAAAGAACAAAGAGATTGAGTTTCATACTGAGGTCGCTATTGCGAATAACAACCGAAGTATACTAAGGTTGCTATTCCCAATAGCGACCTCAGTTTAATTTTTTTTCTAAGAGAGCAAAAGCTCTCTAGAAATCGCTAAGTGTCTCAATACATTCATTTGAGGTCACTAATTTCATTAGCGGATTAGCGACCTTATATATACTAAGCTCGCTAGTGAGAATAACGAAAACAAATAAAAAATTCCAAATATTTTAAAACATAGGCCGCTATTCTTATTAGCAACTTTCAAAATGAAGATGTCGCTAATGAGAATAGCAGCCGCTGCTAACGTGGCATAAAGTAGCCCACGAGCGCTAATAGTTTTAAAACTGACCCATAATCATAAATATTTTGAAAAAAATGGCCTATTACGGCAAAAAATTCAAGAACCGATTGAGGTAGTTTGGACGCATATATCGAAGACCAATAACTGACCTATTTAGGAAAATTGATACTAAGTAGTTAGGAAAGCAAAAGGAATGGGGGTAGATCCAGACGAATTTGGACTGAGGCTATTACTATTTACTAATAAAGAATCCTATAATCCTGTAAGTTTTCTGGATTTGGAGAAGCGCCGATTTTCAAGAATGGGGATAAAGGCTTTCTTGATGTAGATATTCCGTTACTTATTATATGTCATCAACAATTAAGATCTATTGTTTTTGGTAGTTCTTAAATGTCTGAGTTGATTTATTAATCTAATTTATAATATCTTCAATAATTGCCAAAAAATTAATATCCTAATAATGGTTTTGACAATTTGTGAAAGGAAAAAAAAAATGATCCATGTAAATGGATTCATAAGTAGTCAACTCTGTATGTTTTCTTCTGAAATGCATCTATTAAATAGTAGTTTTTAGTAGTGTGCATAAGCTTTTTGAAGCATTTAACTTTTTTGTTCTTAGATGAGCTTGGCTGAGTACATGTACTAATTAAAAAATTGAAATTACAAAAAATTGAATACCTTTTCTTCTTCAAATGAATTCTGAAATTACAAAAAATACTAATTAAATAATTTAAGACATACTATATGCAAACAATAGAGACTAATTGAAATTAGAATGAGATCAGAAGTTAGAACATAACATATTTTAGAACATACCCACTTCGATCGTGTTGAATACCACACAATGGAAGGAGACCGGGAACGGTGAAGGGTGGGAGGCGGTCTCAGATTGAGGCCGGCTTTCGACGAAAAGTGAAGGAGGTCGGTAGGTTGGGGTTCTCAGGAATGATAAAGCCCATACCACCATCAGGTCATAGAATTGCACATGGTCAGCCAAATCATGGAGTATACCGTATTAAACAAGTAGCAAAGCCATAATTTAATAAATAAATGGTTGTGGGTCCCGTGGTTCCTACCTAGCAGAACGAGGGCGACCCCCCCCCCCCTTGCATCCATATCGTATGGTTCTTCTGTCTCTCTTGCCGGCAGTTTTGGAAATCTGGGGAATATGAAGTGAGACGAGGAGAGTGAGACAAGCTCCTCGAGGGATCTCAAAGCATTTTACTTTCAGAATAATCTTTTTTTTCTTTTGAATAATCTGTCATGTGCTTGATAAAAACTTCACCTTAATTTGCTTTCTGTTGTTTGCACAGACGGCAAAAATCGTCTACGTATCCATCCAAAATTTTCTTCATTCAAATGCAATTTTCACATAAATGGGCGTTTGGCGGTATGTATTTTGTGGTGTAAAAGTTATATTGCAGTTTAATTTACTGAAACCAACTTATTTATCTTGTTTTTCCAAATTGCAGCCATAGCCGAGCTACTTGATAATGCAATTGATGAGGTGATTATAAATAAATAACCTTATAGTTGTCATCTTTCAAGCTGATGATTTTACTTGAACTGTTAAATTGCTGTTATAACTTTGAATATATTTTTTTCAAAAAACATATATATGCAATAAGTTCAAAATGGGGCTACTTCTGTAAGTGTTGATAAGTTCACAAATCCAAGGAATGGAGAAGCTGCTATGTTAATTCAAGGTAGATCCGGCCATCATTAACGTTTTCTTCCTTTTCATTGTTTAAATTATGTATGACTCATTTGTCATTTATAATGAGGATCAATAGACGACGGACGTGGGATGTCTCCTGAATCCTTGAGACAGTGCATGAGTATCGGGTTTTCAGATAAACAGTCAGAAGCTTAGCTTTAATTGGCCAATGTACAGACCCTTTGATTATCACTTATTTGTGTTTTTGTCTAGATGGAAATGGTTTCAAGACTAGTACTATGAGACTAGGTTCTCATGTAATTGTTTTTTAGTCGTTCCGCTAACAAAAGGCAACACTTACACCTTGAAATAAAATATATCATAGTGAGGTTTCGTTCTTATACACTAGAGTTGTATACGAACTTCACCCTTTTTTTTGTATTTATTTATATTTATTTTGCAAATTTAAATATAAATACATGCCACACGTAGACCTAGTAGTGCATCCAGTAGAAAGAGTGATTTGATAAGTATTGAGGACATAGTTAGGGGTAGAGGAAAACCTAAACTAACTTGGGTGGAAACGGTGAAAAAAAAAAATTTATAGCTTGTGACCTTAAAGAAGATATTACGCTAAAACGAGCAGAATGTAAAACCATGATTCATGTAGCCGATCATAACTAGTTGGAAAAAAAAACTTTGTTGTTGTTGTTGTTGTATTTATTTTGCAAATGTTTGAACAACCATCCCGCTCAAGCATTACCATGTGAAAATGGAGTAAACTTTATAAACTATACTTCTGTCAGCTATATATTAATTGTGGCAGTATTTGTTAGAGATTATGAGAAAAATTAGGGTTAGGGTTTAATATCCCACTAACTTAAGATATTATACCCTGCTTATCATAATTGGAATATTGCAGAGCACTACCTCTAGACCAGTAAATATGGGATGAAACTGGGTTTAAGGTACTGGGCGTCATGCCAGTCAACCCGGTCCAACAATTAGCATACAACACGTACAAAGCACGTGTTGCCCCCATAGAACATTATACACAATAATATTCTATTATATTGAGAATATATCTATATATCCAACAATCTCCTCCTATATTCTCAATATATTCAGCAATGCCATGTTATATCATTGGATCACAAAATAATATAGTTCATAGACTAAATCAATTATAACTCGAATAGTTCAAATGAGACTAAACAAAAATAATCAAATAGTTCAAAAACCATATCAAAACAGAATAGGTCACAATGACTAAACCAGCTAGAGAAACCTGTCATAGTTTCAAAATCAACTAAAGCAAATAAACTTCAAGAACAAAATATGAGTTTTAAGCTCATAAATACAAGAGTCTTAAACTCAACATAAGTTTTACCAAGCAAGTGAAAAATTTATTCTCAAGAAAAATAAACCAAAACTATATCCTTGCAAACTGCTTTATGTTTACTCTTCCATTTTGAGCAAATCATTATTTTGAAATCAATGTTGAAAGATTCAACTCCTCTATATTTGCTAGCTTATTGAAAACAAGAATATCAAGAGACACATCTTTAAGAATTCTAACAAATTTCATAAAGTATCTAACTCCACTAAAGAACTTAGTACAATTCAATGATAGCTTAGCAAAATATAAAGTAAGCATCACAATCAAGTTTCTTTAACAAAATAAAGAACAAGAACTTTTATAGTTTCTACACAAGAACTATACTATGTTTCATATTGGAATGATAGAACAGTCAAATCAGTTACGGTTAATTCTAAATCATCAAAATTGGAATAAAACATGAATCCATAAAAGAGATATATCATCAAAAATTGGAATGATATAATGGCAATTCTAAACATCGGAAACACATCAACAAGTTTTCATGCTTGCTTTTGGAATAATGAGATGATTCTAAGTAAATTAGGAGAATATCATCATCAAAATTGGAATGAAATTATATATTAACAAAATTTAAATAGAACTTTTCAAATTATCTAAAGCATCGTAACTACCTAAAATTAATGCTTAAGTTTAAACTTCTCTTTGGCTCCAATTGGATTCTAATTTTCAAAATAACTAGGATGTTAAAACTTTTGGCTTTATAACTTTTAACTCCATATCCCCCACAGTTTTGATAATTGGATCACTTTCAAGTCTCTTAGCAAGAGCATTAGCCATATTTTGTCTCAATTACACTTTATTTATGACAAAGTTCAACTAGGCTTCTTTCAGCCTTAATATACTCATCTGACTATTATAGAGTGAGTTATGAGCTATAGTACATTATAGCTTAATAGTCGACAAATAGAATTAGAGAGTTACTTAAACTTCTTAATGGATGACTAGCAACAAGTTCTTCAATTCACTCAGCCTCTTCCTGTAACACCTTCGTTTTTTAAATAACTTTTTTGAGATTAATAAATGGATTAAAATAATTATTGGTGATTTAATAAATATTTTTCAGAAATATATATTTTTACACGTGCAAAACATGTGCAAATTTTTTCTTAGAAAGTTCAAAGTTATAAATTATTTTGGGAAAACCCGATATTTATTAGTAGGTATTATTTATGAATTTTCTAAATTTTTCTGATATTTATTTGGCTTATTTACAAATATTACAAAAAGAGGGCCTTTGTGCAAAATTACCACTTGGAATAAAAAATCCAGATTTTTCTGATTTTTGAGCTGAGCATGATTGCTAGTCAACTCAGAGGTAAAAATTTTACCTTTTGTTTTAATAGATTTGGTTTATTTCGCAAATTTCTTAAAGAATAGTCTTTTTACAAAATTGCCACTTAGAGGCAAAATTACAAAGTTTGTTTTCTGGATATAAACACAATATCGGCCAGTATTAGGGTGAATATTTTTGTTTTTAAATTTGAATTTAATTGGTTAATCTAATATCCAAGTATAATGATTTATATATGTAAAGATATATTCAAAAGGGATATTTTACAAAACCTATTCAAAAACCCTAATAACCAATTTCCGGCCTATTAAAGGAGTGGTGCAGCCGTCTCTTTGCTGTACTACACAAAGGGTCTTTTCTTTATTATTGATTTCTTGGAGTTTCGAAGCGATGATCTTGGTTTTTTTACAAAATGAATGACTTTTCTTATTCTTTTTATTACTTCAGTTGATTTTTCAATATGGTGAGTGACATATATTTATTTTCTTACTATTCTATGCATGTTGTATGTGATGATTTGTCTATTAGAAATCATGTTAGGGATTGTATGATGATATAATGAATTATTGATTGATGAATGAATAAAAATTGAATCTTTTTATGAAACCTATGCTATAGATGATTAAAACCCTAAATAGATGACTTGAGATTGTTAAGAACCTAATAGAAATTATGGGTATGTTGCTTCTTTCATATTGTTACTGATTTGAACATATACTATGAGATTGTATGATGTTTATTGCAAAAGTGAACAAAACCTAATCTTTACTGTGTATATATAGACATACACTCTGTTTTGATGTTTTGATGGAAAGAAACTTATTTAATACTTATTTTAATTGTATAGATTCATGGGCAAACTATTGTAAGTGGTTGTATGTGTGTTTAATCAGTTGTAGAAGGGTTTTTTGGATCAAAAAGGATCAAGATTTAATGTTTTGAAGAGGGGTTGATTTCAGGTCTGATGGGGGTATGGCCGAAAGCATGATTCCTAAGTTTTATGAAGTTTTTTAATTGGATCTTGAATTGATTTAGTACTGAGATTGAATTGAAACATTTTTCTACTCAAATTGGTGAATCTTGATGCTTTACTGATGCTTAACTTACTTATATACATATATATATACTTATGTACACTGTTTTGAAGAGTTTTGATGAAAATTTACTCTTTGATGATCTTGATGTGGTTTTGATTAGTTTTATAAACTCCTACATGTTATACAAGTTGTATTTGATCATCTCAGGAATTTTGTTTTGCAAATCTGTGATTTTACTAAGTATAATTGAAGAATCAATAAAAAGGTGCACGAAATTTAAAGTGGGCTGAATATCAGCCGACAGTTGACTGTCACGTTTTTGAACTAAACTGACAGTCGACTGTCAGTTGGGAAGTTTTGGAATTTTTACTTGACAGTCTACTGCCCTATTTTTGCACTGTTCTAGCGGTCGGCCGTCAATTATTTTGCTGGCTGTTTTAGTGAGTTTTTTGTCGTTTTCTCGAATGATTATTTCTTTGATATTATGGATTATTTATCTACTGTTTTAGATGATGTTTTACTACGGATTACAGTATTCTACGGAGAGTTATATTTTGATTATATTAGAATTTAAATTGAATTTCTATGACTTTATTAAATGAAAGGTATATGATTTCCTAAGGAATTGATGTTTTGTGATATTCTACGATTTCAAAATATGATTTTCAGTTATTCAATAGATTTAACACTTTATTTCAGTTCTTTAAATTTGTGAGTATATTAAATGAATTTGGATTTGTTGATTTTTAAGAAGTTTTCTTAATATGAGAGTATTGATAATGAAATTAAGAGTTTTAATGAAAGTTTTGGCATTGATGGTTGGGTTGTGAGTCTCTAGAGGGTGAGTGGGGCCCTAGTACATAGGCAGTTGAGATTTTGTGGTTTGGCCAGTTGTATGTTTGTTGTTGATCAGTTGAGTTAAGTCCGGTAGGGTACACCAACTCTAGGAGATTCGTAATTAATTAATTAACTTAATAAGATAAGGACAAACACTAGATGTTGATATGATGAAATGAGTGCAAACATGGATTATGGACCTCAGTATGATCTGCGGTGTGAGATAATCTCTGAAATTATCGAGGTGTGAGTGAAATAGTCTCTAGAATTATCGGGGTCGAGACGACACTCACGAGGTATTCGTGTGATGAGGCGCCATAGCTTGCAGTGTGGGGTATTCTCAAAAATTCCCTGGTGTGAGTGAAATAGTCTCCAAAATTATCCACGGATAGAGATTGACCTCTGGAATTATCGGGGCATGGATTAGATACTCACAGCTTATCTAAATCTCGTAGTAGTCATCGTAGTAGGATTAGTTACATAACGAGGGATTTAACCCTATAAAGTGGAGAATGATAAGGGCTTGCATCGGACCTATATAGTATGGAATTCATCGAATCCGACAAGTATGCATTAGAGAGTCATCATACTGCATTTGTGCTTTCTTGACTTGGTTTTATGTATGATGTTTTTTGTTTTCCTACACTTGAGACATTGTCTAGTTTCACTCGATGTTTTCATGTTTTACTTATTGGTATTCCATATTCAATTTGTTATTATTGTTGACATATGTGTTTATGACTTTATTGTTTATGTTTTATTCATGTTGTATTTATTTTAATGTCACTCACACCGTTATGGCTAACCTCGTAGTTTTGGGGGTTAGGGTTATCTCTAGCCTCATGTTTTACAGGTAGGTACCTATAGCACTGGAATTTGGAAGCATGTAGTAGAATGATAATGTGGCTTATGTAAATTGTAAAAGAATACGTTGTAAAAGAAAGAATTGTAATTCAAGGTGTTTAATTTTCCGCTGTGTTTTGTAAACAAATGATGTAATAAAAGTTGAAAATTTTATCTGTGTTTTAGCTATGTTTACTATTACATTGAGGTTGATGCTGAGAATTGTGTCACGTATTTCTGAGATATTATATTGAAAATTCGGAGCGCTACACTTTCCCTGCAGAAGATAACACACAGAGGTCTGATTTTATGGATGATATCATAGTGCCTGTTTGCCTTTTAATTTCCATTACATTTCTGTTCCTCTTAGTGTAAACACATATCCACTAGTTATCGACTTTCACTAAATTCTAAGCATTATAATGTATCAGATCATTCATTCATTCCTGAAGGATAACTAGAGCAGCACAAAGCAAACTCTTGAGTACCTCTCAAGTAACTCATTAGCCTTTTAGGGCTCTCCAATGTGTATTAATAGGACTAGTACTGAATCTGCAGATCATACCTACCTCAAAGACTATGTCTGTTAGCGCAAATCTTTGTATATATGAGACTTCCAATAAGTTTAGAATGATCTAACCGTCTCATAGTTGCACCATCATTAGGTGTCAACCTTTATCATAATCATAAAGTGTTTCAAAACATGTTTTCAGTCACTATATCCCCACTTTTGGAACACATTATTAGTTTAATGAGTTTGACTAAAGGTTATCCCTTGCCAATCCAAACTCACTCTTATACTTAATATGGTGTCCACAACACCTAGGTGTTTCATGCTGAAATCTTTGGAAAGCACAGTTTTAACTTCATTTGTAATAGAGAGGTGACTTCCAATCAACAAGCATGAAAACAATCTACAAATATGGGGAATTATATTTGACTCACCACAGAATTAAAGACATTAATCTGAATTACTTGATTCAAATCTGAGCTCTTTAAAAGTCTATCAAATTATTTGTGTCTCAAGATTAACACATGTTTTAAAAAACATACAATGATTTTACCAATTTGTAAATCTAGTTCACTAAACATATTAGTGCAAACTTTTTAGTACGAAACTGTTTAATACAAAACTTTTAATACAAAACATCAAGTACAAAACTTTTAGTACAAAACTGTTTAAACATCTTTCCTGAATAACAAATTTTTAAATAGAAGTAAGAGCAAGAAGAATACTTATTGTAGCAATATGACAGATATGTGAATAGATGAACAAATCTTCCCCACATGGCTTAATTAATCATTCTGTTGCTAAAATTGCATTAAAATTGCTACTGATCATATCAAAATTAAGTTTCTTCTACAAAACCCAACTTACGATAGTTTTAGCCCATTCAATAAATCAACTAAATTAAAGTATTATTGTATAACAACAAATTCATTTCATTATCTACTAAAAACTCTTCTTGGCTCATTTGCCATTGAAATTTTTAAGTGTCAGTAAGGCTATTTCTTAATTCTAACTGTGAATTATTGATCGTGTCTATAGGGCTAGATAATTTTATTCATTTATCTTTGATGAACACATCCTCAAAGAACTATGCAAGTCTAGATTCTTCTAACACAAATTAGATAGATCCAACATCTGTCCACAGAACTACATTCTGCACTTTCTATGCACACACAAATATTTGTTATAGGTCATACATCAGGCCTTCTAGGGTCATGTACTCTAACAAATGTACCGCACCACATTTTTTTTACTTTAACAAAATTATTTGTGTTTCTATCCCACAGTCTACAAGGTGTAGATAATTTAGAGTGTAGTAACATATTGGAAATATGATTAACAGTACAATATCACCCATAATTACACAAAGTCAAACAATAGTCAATAATATATAATTCAACATTTCACTGAATGTTTGATTCTAACTTTTATCTATGTCGTTTTGACTGTTGTAAATAGAGTGCACTAGAGATTATGCTAAATCAAACTTCTCTTAAAACTGTTACAATATATTCATCTAATACCCCTGATAAAATAATGTTTTTATATATGTATAAATATCTATATATATGTATGATTGTAGTGTGATTAAATTGCTTGATTATGTATGTGAATGGTTGCATTCGTGATAGTGCACGAGAATGAGGAAACCGACACTAGTGCATACACTAGCTTTTGAGTGTGATGCATATGCAAATATTTATTTGTATGGTGCTACAATGAATATATTTGCCATACACTCAAATCTCACCTCACATCTCTCATCTAATCATGAACATGGCTAAGATTAAGCCATGAGAAAATATCTCTCCAAAACCATGGGCAAGAGGACTTGGTTTCTTGGTTTTGAGAAAACCCCATTGCCACATGGCTCCACCTCACCCCCCTTGTCTCCCTAGGCTGGCCACCCCCTATACACCCCCCCACCCCCTCCCCATCTCTCCTTACTTATTAAAAACCCCTTATCTTCACTCTCATTTCAGAATTCTGAAATTTTTTAGAGAAAGAGAGAAGGAGAGAGTGAAAGAGGGAAAAAGGTGGTGTTCAAGAGCTTTTGGAGGAGGAACTTGAGGAAGGAGACTTGGCTACTCTCATCTTCTCAAACTAAACCAAAGGGTGGGGAGTTCTCTAAACTTTTGTTCTTGCTTTCTTGTTTGATTTCTTGAATGAAATAAGTAGTAGTAGCTTGAATTGGATGGTTAGTGATAGTTTGTTTAGAATCTAGAATTGAGAACAGAAAACATAAACTGCATGCTAAGTTCCAGAATTTCTAGAGAGCAATATTGATGGAATTTGATCTTGAACTTTTTACAGAATGATCTTATGCATGTCTAGAGGCTACATGAATTATTTTGGATTTTTTTGAAATTATTTAGTATTTTAATAAAGTCGATTTGGATGAGTGGGTCGCAAGGCAGAAATTGGTTCTCTCTTTGTAGAACCTGAACTTGAAGGGATTTTTAGAATTAATTGATGCATGATCTATCTCTTGAATTTTTAATGTAGTATCCTGAATGCATCTAGATCCTACAAAAAAAGATTGAATTTAATTTATTGACATTTGATGCATGTTCGAAATTATTTTAGTAAGAGTATTCATGGCAGTGACTAATGAACAGTAGAACTTTTGTACATGATTGAAATAGGTAGAACTCATTGAATACTTGGAATCAGGATGAGATCTTTTGTGCATGCTATACATGATGATGTATAGTTTTTGAAAATACAAGTTATGTAATCATTGGCTATGTATGTGATTTATTGTGACATTTTAAGTGAGTACTGTGCACAACTTAGTCAGAATTGACACCCTGATATGGTTGCAACATTATGGCTCTGTATGAGCAGAATTTGAGAAAATGTACAACTAGGAAGTTGTAGTATACATCCTAATCTTTCCAATAAACCTTGTGTCAAGAAATTCCTGTGAGTAGAGCAATAGTTATGATTTTTGTAAGTTGGAACAGAAACCAGATTTTGAGCTATAGGCTCTTTTTTGTGTAGTACATTATAGATGGTTCTGTACACCTGAAAAAGATGAATGTTTTATGGTTTTTAAATGGAATAATTTGGATTTGTGATCAACTAGAGAGTTGTAGAGGACATGTTCAGCTTTCCATAAAACCTAGAATTGTGTTGTTCCGATGAGTGAGTAGGTCTTTATGCTACCAGTAAGGTGCAGCCAGTGTACAGGAAGTACCCAGGCTGATGATTGTGAGGCTAATTTGAGCAATTAGATGGATGAATCTGATGTGATGGTCAACTAGAGAGTTTTAGCCTAGACACTTAGCTCTCCAGAATGGACTAGAACAACTAAATCCGAGTTGTATTGTGGGAGTTACGATCTTTCTAAGTTTCAGGCAGAAACAATAGAGTTGGGTTAGTCATGATTTTGGCTAAGTGTTTGGAAGTATTTTTCCCCTCTTGTGATTAAGAGTCATTGGACTTACCATTGGGGATGATTGGTGGTATTATTGGTCTTGATGGTGTTTAATGCCTGATGAGGATGTTTGTGACTTGATTTAGTCATTAGGGTAGAGTGACATGCTACGACTATCAACCCCAGGCATTCTTAGCTTCTCGAGGGTATCAATTCATGCAAATCCGGTACAGGGATTAGAAGTTGTGGATTTGTGACTAGTAGCGTTGTTGTACTCGAGATATTGACTTTATCACATTTGAGTATGTTTGATTGTGTTTTATCACTGTGGTCTATCAATAGTTGTATGTCATGTTTGGAAGTATTGTCGGTAAAGGTATTTCTTGGGCACCGTTGTACCACTCGCTGAGGGTCACGGGCCGGAAAGTTGGTCAAGGACCAACAGGAGTGTGGCAGCCAATAAGTATCGCCTCGTCGGGTTATTATTTTGATAGACCAATCAGGGATCAATTGGTTGATAAAACTTCGTGCATGATTTTGGTTGACAAGCATATTTTAATAATTATTATTTAATTAAGTTTCTTTACTTTTCGCTTGAAGACCAAGTTGGTATTAGGGTATAATTCGACTTGTTCTAAGAGCCAGCACTAGGCAGTGATAACCAGGGTTGTTCTCTTCCTGTCATAGGGATACGGGCTGTGTCTGCTCACTAGTTGAGCACACGGGTGTCGTATCTCGCTCTGTTAATTCCTGAAGTGCCGTGGTAAGAACGGGAAGTAACTCTGTCGGCTAGGGGGCTTAGACCCTTGAGGCCATCATGTTCTTATGTTGGTGGACACGAACAGACCATAAGGGGCGGCAGTCCATGGATCTTCGGTGCCATGGGTATGCAGAATGCATATCTGTAAGATTGTCACGGCATTTGGTGTAATCCAGACCAGATTGGGCACGAGTGGCAAACAGGGACACAGTGAGCAGTAATAACTGTAGGATTCACCAGCCACGTGGTATCTATCGGGAATAGGTTGAGTACAATAGTAGAATTTGTTTGCATGGCGAGGGTTCGAAACCCTGAAATTGGAGAAGACGGCTCGATCTGGAACGTATGTAGTATGGGATGCATGCATATTCAGAGTCTTGCTGACATTAGATTAAGTGCATTCGTTTCTGTACTCTGTATTGTGCACTAGAATCAGGTCATGGCATACACGAACACTAGTAAATTAGGATGCACATTTCCTGTTCCATTCAAGATGGTTTGTGGTTGCTAGTTTGGAGATCACTGTTTCTTATCAGCATTGCGTCAGTAGAATTACTGACATTTCCTACCTTTTAGGTACCGGTCCGACCATACAAGCAGGTGCAGAAATATCAGAGTCGCGTAGCAGAAGACTCAAGCTGAGGGGCAAGTCCCATGGAAGAAGTTGACCATTTAGCGAAGTTTTGGCGGTGATCAGTTGATTACCATTCCGGGAGACAGCTAATAGCCTTACAAGTGAAGTCTGTGAAATATTTTGTATAAAGTTGTAATAAGTTAATGTAATTTGTACTCCTTGTTGTAAACAAGATATTGGTTATAACTGATAATGTAATGACTTTATTCGGCAATAAAAAGTTTTTAAATTTTTGTGTTATTAGTGTATTGAGATGCATTTGAAGACAAAGATTCTGGTTGCGTCATGGATGTCCGGTAATAGGGATCCGGGGCGTTACAATTCACCACCTCTATCAAATCTGAAACCTTTTGATCTTAGCATTTAACTAGATTTCTATTCACTAAAATAATGAGTGCTTCAATCTCCATATATATATGACAAACATTCAATAATCATCTTCATAGGTGATTAAATACTTCTGACCAATCATCGTCTCATCTAGTCACAAAGCTACTGAGATCACAAATATCAGAAGGAATTGACTTAAGAAATTGTGTGCTCCTAGAGAACATACTAAATAATTTTCTAGTGATCATAATCTGAGCACAAATTTCACAATTGTCATATTTAATGAGGTGTCGTATAACAGAGTTAGGAGTTTTAACAAGAATAAACAATTTAACATATAGTTCATATGTCATACCCTATTATGCTGTATTCAAGGACTACACAAATTAGAATGACTATTGTCAATTGCTTAGTTTGTTAAACTCAACTTACACATGCCATTGACTATGATCTGCACATTAAAATAATAGTAATAAAATATGAGTTAATACAAAATTACTCTTTCACATTTCACAAAAGTATTTGCTTTCTCTCAAGATTCTTAACAATGTCCAATTGCTCAAACACATTGAGCGAAGGGTTCTTTCCTTTATTTGTTCTTCATCATCTTCATAATTCTAAATGAGATGATGACCGACATGTTATAATTCAACTTTGCACACACAGTATAATGAACGAAAAAGAACAAAACGTGACTAATGGAGTCATATCCTACTTTAAAAAATGCTCTCTTCTAAGTTACAGACATTTGTTATACATCTTATACCTCAATCTTTATTAAGAAGCAATCATACAATCTCACACAAAACTGTAAATGATGGGTGTGTCAATATATCTATATACGTAGTATGACAAGACACTTGGCAATCCTAAACATGCTAGTTTTCAAAATGAGACTAACTATGATATAAGACTCTCAATCATGTGATCAAACGCACAAAACGTTAACACATTTATCATATGAAAATATTGAAAATTGAATTAGAGTAGATCATACCGACACTTCAAGTTAGAAGTGTTATCCAAATTTGATGGAAAAGCCTGCGTGGCGCAGACTTATTCTGTTGTGACATAAATCCATCATCTCCAATGCACACAATTTGTAAGTAACTTTAAAGTTCCTACATTCATCAAATTGTTAAAGATTAGCCAATTAAACGAATTATTAGCTCTATTTAAATCTAAGAACAATTTAATTGGAGATACAGTTTTGTAGTCAAAGCCTATAATGTATCAAAATAAATATTTGATCCTTAGTACGTAGCCAAAAACTGTTTCAAACTTGCATTTAATTAAACAAAGTTTTAAACTTTAGCACTCAACAACAACAAATAATTAAAATATAAATGCAATTAACGAACTTTTTTTAATTTTAGATCTGATCCAATTCAAACATAGTTGGATTTAGTCAAACAACACCCTCCAAAAAATTTATCCACATCTCGTATTGGCTTTCTTCTTTAAATTGTTAAATTCAGAAATATCGAACGTCTCTAATTTAAGAATCTTCTATGCCCGATTCAGTTTTTCCATCTTAAGGAATAAACAGTAAATTCCAAAATCTAGATGATTTATTCTGAATAATTACTACTAGCATAATTTTAGTAAATTGAAGGGTTTTTTTTTTTTAAATTGCCTAAAAATATTAAACAGAAAATTAAATAAAATAAAACAACACAGATCTTAAAGTTTAGAGTGGACCAATCTTGATAAGAATCAAAGAAAAGTGGAGGGTTAGATCTGAATTGGAAATACACTGCAGTAGATCCAGTCTTCTCCCCAAATACGGAACGCAAAATAATACCCAATGGATTGTCTCTACTAGTTAGATCCAGATCTGATTCCTTTTGGTTGGATCTAGATCTGATCTAACAGTCCAAATACCAAACAACAAACCAATAGAGCAGCTTTTGGACCGGATCTAAAACTGGATCTACTCCAACCACCGGACCACCAAACAGCGAAACCCACCAATCGAAAAAATCGAGCCTTTTCTTTCTCCCTTAATGTCTGCGCTCGGGAAAAAGAAAGAGAAAGAGGCAGGGGCGTGCAGTGGGTGAGACGGTGGCGTGCGGTGGCGGCCACCGGCGATGACGACAGATACCGACGAACGGTCAAACTCCAACGATCTCTCTTTGTTATTATAACCCCTGTTCCCGCAAATACATATTTCCTGAATATATTATGTATTTCGATTATTTATAAATTTATTTTGTGTTAATTTTGTTTGGATCTTCTACTAAAGTGTTAATCTAATCAACAATTATATTTATTTCGAAAGATGATATATTATAACTTTATTTTCTATTCCTAATTGATCGACTATTCATATTATTACTATTTGGATCATTTTAATAAATTTGTTAAACCCAATTCCTATTTGTTATATAATCTTATTATTACTATTATTATTATTATTATTATTATTATTATTATTGATGTGTCTAATTTTTATACAAATATTTGTACTCATTTACCCATTAAAATTGCTTGTATTCGTCTATATTGTGTTTAATTCATCTTATTTCCACAAGATTTCAAGTAATTTTTTATTTTTGAAGGAATGAGATTTTTTATGCAAAAAGTAAAGATTTTTGGAAAAAATCAACAAACAAAGCAAAACTATTGATTTATTATTTTTTATCGTTTTGTTGAATTTTAATTTGTCTATTGTGCTGAAAATGCAATAACCAATTTTAGAAAGGGTTTTGATAAAGCAAATGTGAAAATTAGTTAGTTTAATTTGAACTAATTAATTTATATTTAAATTTTTATTTTTAAATTCTAAATTCTGATTTTATTTTTTATTTGCAGCACGTGTTTCAAATAAATAAAGAGGGGGGTTCTTTCTGCAAAAGTAAACCCTAATTCTGCGTCTTCTACCCCTATAAATACAACAGCAGATTGAACAAAGAGAGGAGCACTTAACGAGAGAGGAGGCGACAGCTTCCTGGATTCATATATAAAAAAAAGAAATGAAAACAACCTGTTTGCGTGTGGTTCAAAGCAGAAGAGAGAGGCAGCTGGCGCACGTTTCCCCAGGCTCTGACGAGGTAGGAGAGATAACGGACCAGGGACTTCGGCGCGTGCTCCAAGTCTGATGTGGCGGTGGGTCCCATGCACTCCAGGACAAAACCCAGTAGGCGTCTAACGTGGTGATGCGTCTGCTGTGGCGGCGTGCGACTCGAGAACAGATCGAGGAGAGAGGAGACAGACAAGACAGAGAGCGATTTGAATTGATTTAGGATCGATTTTCGAGGTTGTTCAGTTTGCAATTTTTATTACAAAACAATCCTTTTTTGTATCTCTTTTCTCTCTCTCTCTCTAATTTTATAATGCAATCCAGGATAATATTTGTTAGTTGCAAAACCATTATGAACTAAATTTATTTTTCTAGGGCTTTGATGTAGCCTAGTTTTGAAAACACAATTTTAATTCCATATTATTTCTCTATTTTTCCTTTGTTGTGTGTTTATTTTTTGATCTTAATGCGTACAATTGGAGGACAGACATTTGTATAATTTATTGGATCATGGAGAGACCGACAGGTAATTTGTGATTTAGAACTATAAAAATTAAACACCATTAATTGAGCAAAGTTAGAGATGATTTACCGCGATTGATGTGATCGTTAAGAAATCCACAGAATTTAATGAGTCTTCGATTAATTAAATTTGCATAGAGATATGACAAACTGTCAGTTGAAGATATTTTCGGTGTTGTTCGAGAGAAAGTATTGAATAATTTGGGGATTTCGGTCTACAACTTGAAAAAATATTTTTTTTATTCATATGGAGCTATAAATTGTGTGGGATTAACTAGGTGAAGTCAAACGCCCTAGAATTAATTTTGCCATTAACAAATCGCAATTTTCAGACTCCGCTCCTTTAATTTAATTTAGTTAATTCTTTAGATTAGTTTAATTTAGTTGTCTTCTTTATTAATTTCGATTTTCCAAATAGTGATTCATCTAGTAATTTCGGTACGCAATAAAATAATTAGTCCCTGTGGGTTCGACACTCTATTCACTTAACTATACTACTTATTGCGATTTTGTACATTTGCAAATATTCACATCAAGTTTTTGGCGTCGCTGCCGGGGACTAGTTATACTTTTATTGATATTGAAAATTGCTAGATTATTACTAGTTTGGATTTTTTATCTTTTAATTTTTTTATTATTATTTTACCTCTTTTTTTTCTTTTGACTTACTTTTACTTTTATTTATTTTTCTTATTTTATTTTTTTTAGTCTTTCTATTTTTTTTTAACATTTATATTTCAAGACATACAAGGAAATTATCATGACGAACTATGAGAACAAGACTTTGAGAGACTATGCTATGCCCTCAATTAATGGAGTAACATCAAGCATAAAGGTGCCGGTTATTGAAGCTAACGATTTTGAAATTAAACTGGCCACTATTCAAATGATTCAACAGACTGTTCAATTTTGGGCACTACCGCACGAGGATCTTTATGTTCATATTGCAAACTTTCTAGATATTTGTGACACTTTTAAGCACAACGTAGTATCAGATGATGCAATCAGATTGAGACTCTTTCCTTTTTCACTACGAGATAAGGCGAAGGCTTGGCTACATTATCTACCACCCGGTAGTATTACTACTTTAGAGGGACTTGCACAAAAATTTTTGTCTAAGTCTTTTCCGCCATCAAAGACAGCAAAACTAAGGAATGATATTGTCACATTCACTCAATTTAAGACCAAGTCTTTGTATGATGCATGGGAAAGGTATAAAGAGTTATTGAGAAAGTGTCCTCATCATGAACTACCGAAATGACTGCAAATTCAAATATTCTATAATGGTTTGGAAGTTACACATTGATCTATGGTTGACGCAGCAGTTGGAGGTGCACTTATGAGCAAAACTCATGAAGCAGCCTATGAACTTTTAGAAGAGATGGCATTAAATAATTACCAATGGTCTTCGGAGAGAACAATGCCAAGAAAAGTGGCTGGGGTTTTTGAACTAGATCCTATTGCTACTTTAACTGCACAAATTGATATTTTATCTAAACAATTAGGCAATATGAATTTTAATGCTATTCAAACTAATATTATTTGTGATTTTTGTGTAGAAAATCATTCAAGTGCAGATTGCCAGGGGGGAACCCTTTTGCTCCATCAAATGCCGAACATGAAAATTTTGTGTCAAACTTTCAAATGCAAAACAATCATTATGCAAACACATACAATCCAGGATGGAGAAACCACCCCAATTGTCCATGGAACAATAATCAAGGACGAGCTAGACCACAACAAAATTTTCAACAACAAGAAAAGAAGCTGACATTAGAAGAGATGTTCATGCAACACATGCAGAAGACAGAGCAATACATGCAAAAGACAGAGCAATACATACAAAAGACAGATTTGGCAATACAAAATAATATGGCTTCCATTCACAATCTTGAGGTACAAATTAGTCAAATTTCAAATATTCTAAATGAAAGAAATGCAGGAGCATTACCAAGCAACACAGTTGTTAATCCCAAGGAGCATGTCAAAGTAATAACACTAAGTAGCGGGAGGACAATTGAGCAACCACAAGAAGAAAATGGCGAACAAAATGTGGTTGAAAAGAAAGATGAGTACGGACCAATTGTGGAGGAACAAACACTGCATGAGCAAGTAACTTTTGATGTTTTTAAATTATTAAAGTTCCCTACCGAAGAACAATCGTGTTTTCAAGTAAGTGAAACTGATTTAATTGTGGGCAAAAAAAATAGTGTTGAAATTGAACGGTTGCTAATCGAAGTATGTCCAACAAATTCAGAAACTCTTGAATCTGAGAAAGAAAATATTTTTGAACTTGTTATGTATTTGGATGTTGCACCATCTATTCATTCATTTTTTCAGCATAAATTCAAAGAGGTGGGGATATCAAAGACATCATCATCAAGCAAGAAACGACTCAAACTAGAGCTTGAACCTGATCTACACCTGAAGAGAAAAATTAGAAAAGATGTTTTGATGTTGTTAGATCTTGGCATTACATAACCATCTCACCTCCATGCCTCGCTGAAGACTTAAAACTTAGCGTTTCTTGGGAGGCAACCCATGTTTTCTTTTACTACATTTATATTTCCTTTTCATTTTTTGTTTACTTTAATTTTAATTTTTTTTCTATTTTGTAGGATTGCAAAAAGAGCTGTTTTATACACCTATATTGATGGCTGTTTTTTAGCAGTATGGAGTCAGAATCTGGAAAACTGATTCTACGAGAAATTGTAGACAATTGTCTTAGCTTTCCAACAAAAAAAATCATCCCATTTGGACATCTACAGCTCCAGATATCGCAAAAACACTGAACGTCGCGCGTGCAGAATTTTTAAGACGAATCAGGGAAGAAATTCTGAACTTTTTGCATTCTTTTTGTTTTTTTGTTTCCTTTCTCAGTGAGGACAATGTGATATTCAAGTATGGGGGAAAGGTTTACAAATTTATTATTTATTTTTGAAAAGAAAAACAAAATAAAAGGGATTTCAATTAGACTTACCATTACACTTTTGAGTTGTTTATTGTGCTAAGCATTGAAATAAATTTTTTAGGATAGACAATTGCTTATAAAGCAAGATTAAGCATACTTATTTACTTTAGGACTATTGAATTTCAAAATTCCTTGCATAATTATGACCGTCATGTGATTATACATTAAAAAAAAATAAGATGCTTATTCTTGTGATTATCCTCTTTGATCTAGTTCTAAACAGAGTTTAAGTAAATAGAGTAATAATGAAAAAAAAATTAAATTAAATAAAATCTATCTACTCCAATGTTTTGAGTTGCTTAGTAACTAGGGGTATTCATCACCAATGTTTACTTTTACATCAAACGGCAACTTGAAATATGAGTATGCAAAGCACTTTAAGTTTGTGACTTGTTGAGTAACCGGGTGAATTCATCACAAATATTTACATTCGCGTAAAAAGGCAAGTGAAAACTTAGAAAAGAGACCCAGAAAAGAAAAAAAAAACTCTAATTTGCTACTCGGTTTGTAGTAGTGAGAAGGGGTAGTCACAGATGGAGTTGTTACATTCTATAATTACATTAATTGCATGAAAAATATGATTTGGTTTGGAATTATGAATAAATAATTGCACTGGAGAAAGTGAGTATGCTTGGTTTTACTTTATTTGCTATTGTTTATATTTTTAATTGAAATTTTGATGCTTGCATGATAAGATCTCTTAGTGTGATGAGTTGAGCCCCTACTATTGATTATTATTCTTTGATTTATGGTTTACTTTTTGCTCGAGGACAAGCAAAATCTTATGTTTGGGGGTATTTGATGTGTCTAATTTTTATACAAATATTTATACTCATTTACCCATTAAAATTGCCTGTATTCGTCTATATTGTGTTTAATTCATCTTATTTCCACAAGATTTCAAGTAATTATTTATTTTTGAAGGAATGAGATTTTTGATGCAAAAAGTGAAGATTTTTGAAAAAATCAACAAACAAAGCAAAACTATTGATTTATTGTTTTTTATTGTTTTGTTGAATTTTAATTTGCCTATTGTGCTGAAAATGCAATAACCAATTTTAGAAAGGGTTTTGATAAAGCTAATGTGAAAATTAGTTAGTTTAATTTGAACTAATTAATTTATATTTAAATTTTTATTTTTAAATTCTAAATTCTGGTTTTATTTTGTATTTGCACCATGTGTTTCAAATAAATAAAGAGAGGGGTTCTTTCTACAAAAGTAAACCCTAATTCTGCGTCTCCTACCCCTATAAATACAACAGCAGATTGAACAAAGAGAGAAGTGCTTAACGAGAGAGGAGGCGACGACTTCCTCGATTCATATTAAAAAAAAAATGAAAACAACCTGTTTGCATATGGTTCAAAGCAGAAGAGAGAGGCAGCTGGCGCGCATTTCCTCAGGCTCTGACGAGGCAGGAGAGAGAACAGACCAGGGACTTCGGCGCGTGCTCCACGTTTGACGTGGCAGTGGGTCCCACGCACTCCAGGACGAAACCCAGTAGGCGTCTGACGTGGCAGCGCATTTGCTCTGGCAGCGTGCGACTCGAAAACAGATCGAGGAGAGAGAAGGAAACAGACGAGACAGAGAGCAATTTTAATTGATTTGGGCGCGATTTTCATGGCTGTTCGGTTTGCAATTTTATTACGAAACAGTCCTTTTTTGTATCTCTTTTCTCTCTCTCTCTAATTTTATAATGCAATCCAGAACAATGTTTGTTAGTTGCAAAACCATTATGAACTAAATTTATTTTTCTAGGACTTTGATGTAGCCTAGTTTTTAGAATACAATTTTAATTCCATATTATTTCTCTATTTTTTCGTGGTTGTGTTTAATTTTTGATCTTAATGCATACAATTGGTGGACAGACATTTGTATAATTTTTTGGATCATGGAGAGACCGAGAGGTAATTTGTGATTTAGAACTATAAACATTAAACATCATTAATTGAGCAAAATTAGAGATGATTTACCGCGATTGATGTGACCGTTAAGAAATCCACAGAACTTAATGAGTCTTCGATTAATTAAATTTGCATAGAGATATGACAAACTGTTAGTTGAAGATATTTTTAGTGTTGTTCAAGAGAAAGCATTGAATAATTTGGGGATTTCGGTCTACAACTTGGAAAATTAATTTTTTTTATTCATATGGAGTTATAAATTGTGTGAGATTAACTAGGTGAAGTCAAACGCCCTAGAATTAATTTTGCCATTAACAAATCGCAATTTTCAGACTCCGCTCCTTTAATTTAATTTAGTTAATTCTTTCGATTAGTTTAATTTAGTTATCTTCTTTATTAATTTCGATTTTTCAAATAGTGATTCATCTAGTAATTTCGGTACTCAATATAATAATTTGTCCCTATGGGTTCGACACTCTATTTACTTATCTATACTACTTGTTGCGATTTTGTACACTTGCAAATATTCACATCAATTATTATTATTATTATTATTATTATTATTATTATTATTATTATTATTATTATTATTATTATTATTTTGAAATTTTACTTATCAATTGAGAAGCCCATTGATCTTAATCTGTCTTGTAATTTTTTTTATTTTGCTAGCCCAATTCAACTCAAAACACATCTCATTCATTCCCTATTATTCATCTACACTATTCCATAGGGGTTGCATCAGGTCCGTACCGGCCCAGTACAGGTCCGGCCTGACTCGCGCTGGCTAAGGCCTGGCCTGGACCGCTGTTTGGCGGGATCAACCCGGGACAGCCCCCCCTCGAACCCAGGGGCCGATTCGGTCCTCCATTTCGCCAGCAAAGCCCGGCCCCAGGCCGACCGTTGGGTTCAGATCTGATTTTTTTATTATTTATTTATTTATTATTTTTTATTTTTGGGTTCAGAATTAAAAAATAGAAAATTACCAAATTGCCCCCAATGGATCTATACTAGCTAGTTTTTGGGGGTACTTCAGGAAATCAAAAAAATTGCATATTCTATATATACAACATCATTTATTTCATTTCTTTTCACTAATTCACTCAAATCTCTCTACTATCTCTCAAATCTCTCCGTTATCACTCAACAAATCAAGTTTCTACTACATTTTGTAAGGATCAACAATCAACAACAATCAAGTGATCAACAACAACAATCAACACTACTACATGCTCTCAAGTCTCAACTCTCTCAACTTTCATTCTTCAAACTTCAAACACTCATACGGTATTTTAGTATATATTTAATTTGTAGATTTAACTTAGTTGATTATTCTCATCTATATCTCTTAATTAGTTTGGGTTTTCTTGAACTTCTTCCTTCCATTTTCTTAGATTTTATCTATAAATTTGGTAAAGTGGTAAACATACATACATTACTCAATAGTTCTTGTTATTATTGTTTTTTTTAGTTGAGATAGATTGTTGTTTTTTTTAAATTTTGTTGTTTTTCCTTATTTAATTTTGTTGTTTAAAATTATTAGTTGTCATACATTTAGTTATTTCTTTTAATTTAAATTTTAAAACATACACTTGCTTTCTTTCTAACTATATATACACTAGTTTTTAATATTTAAATGACTTCTAATCGATCACGCGGTGGTAGACATAGTAGTCAAGAGTCCACTAGTGGTCACATTCCTTCCATTCCAATTCCAAATATAGATAGTGAAGAAACATTCATGAATTATGATAGTTTTCCCGATTTGAATGAAACACACTAAAATCCTGTAGAAATAGAAGATCATGTAGAACCACAACCATCAGAACAAGATCATTCTCTAACCCGTAAAACAAGAGGGACTACTTCCGAAGTACACAATTATTTCAATTTTGTCTCTTCACAAAATGATAAGAGTGTAGGATTAAAAATATGTAAGAAGTGTCAAACACCATATAAGTTTAATATAGGATTGGGCACGGGTACACTTCAACGTCACTTAAACAAATGTCAACCCGAATTTTCTAAAGACAATCTCATACAACAAAAAATACATGCTAGAACCGGTCAAATAGATAGTCATAGCTACGATCACGATATCGTTCGTAGGAAAATGGCTAAGTTAGTAATTAGGGGTGAATTACCATATTCGTTTGGTGAAAGTAAGTACGTAGAGACTTTTGCACAAACCTCCTTAAACCCCCATTATAAAAAGATTGCTAGGAATGTAGTTAAGGGTGATTGTAAATTAGTTTACAATGATACTAAGGATTTTTTGATAGCAACACTAACATCACTAAAAACTAGAGTTTCTTTGACATCGGATGGATGGGTGGGTAGGAGTAAACGGCGTTCCAATAATGTGCATAATATGTCATTAGATAGTTTTGGATTGGGTACTTCAAAAGAGGATAATTTCATTCGGATTTGTTAGGTACTCATATAAGGATGAAATTATAGCCACACACATTATGGAAGTATGTAATAATTTCGGTATTTATGATAAAGTATTTGTTGTTGGTTTTGATAACGCCTCTAATAATACTAAGGCAATTGATAGTTTGAAAATTACTATAGATCCTATAGAACCCAAAATTTTTCATGTTAAGTGTGCTTGTCATATTTTAAATCTTTGTGTACAAGATGCACTAAAATATGGAAACGATAAATTTGATGCAATGAGAGATTGAGTTCATTATATTACATTGAGTGGTCCAATATATCAAGCTTTTCATGATTGGTGTAAACTTAAGGGAATTGTATATAAACGTTTTCCAAAAGATGTTAGACATCGTTGAAATTCTATATTTGATTTATTAGGTGTTGTTCTTCATTATCATTTTAATCTTAGAGATTTTGTGTTACAATGGGTATGCAAAATTGTATGAGATGATGATTTTTGGTTTTGGCCGATAGTTTGTATAAATTTTTAAAACCTTTTAACGATGCTACTTTGCAATTATCAAAAACATATACACCTACATCTAGTGGTATTTTACTTGAACTTGTCACTATGATGACAATAATTAAAGATTTGCAAAATGACTCTTTTATTGGGGATATGGTTAATGCGGCATATATTAAAATTTTAAAATATTTTCATCCACTTCCTATGTTATATTGTGTAGCTAGTGTAATGAATCCCATGATTAAATTAGATGACACAAAAAATTTAATTGAAATTTTTTACACTTTTGGCTCACACGATGCAATACAAGATTTTGATCATGTTGTTTTTACTCGTCAATTTGAGCATATTTTGACTAGGTTATATGATACTTATGATAGACTTTATTCATTTAACACTACACAAACACAAACACAAAATGTTAATTCTTCTTCTTCTTTCTCCATATTAGTAAAAGGAAAGAGTCATGCAACTAGTAGTGTTTTAAATCTTATTAAATCAAAAAAACCAAGAACTAATTCACCAAATGAGTTGGATTGGTATAATGCACAAAGTTCAATCGAAGATGCAGTAGATGTGTTACAGTTTTGGAAAAACAATGAAGTTATTTTTAATATTCTTTCTCGTATGGTTAGAGATTTGATAACAACACTGGTGTTAACCAATGCATCGGAAAGTGCTTTTTCTCTTAGTGGCAGGATAATGATCCCGAACAGGAATCGATTGACAGTAAAAAAATTTGGAGATGCTAGTATGCGCTGAAGATTGGATGAAAGCAGAAGAGATGACCCAAGATTTACATGAAGCACAAGCTGGCTCAACAAGTAGCGATGAATGTACAATTAGATTTAGTAGATTTACATTAAACGATGTACAATATATTGTAAATAATTGGGAAATTTAGGGGGATGAGATTCTATATTTAGGTTAAGTAGAAGTGCACGACAATAGTCCAATGTCTTCTCTTCAATCTAAAAAGAGGCCATTTCGATCTCTAAATTCAAATAATTATCTTGTTTTGTAATTTGGTCTAATTTGTATGAAATTTTATTCATGAAATTCATTTTATTTAACAATTTATAATTTATTAAATCAATTTAAATTTGGTTTTAATTTTATTTATTTATTAATTCTTTGCAATTGTTATGAAATTACAATTTAATACTTGATCTTTCATCTTTGTTTAAAAAAAATTACACTAAATAACCGGCCTGGCCCATCCCCTACCCTTGGGGTCGGGGGCCAGGTCCGGGCCAGACTTTCCCCCTAGCCCAGCCCGTGAAATGCTTGAGCCTGGCCTAGGTTGGCCTGGGACCGGGCAAAGCCCGGGCGGTTCCAGCCCGGCCCGGCCCGGGTGGCCCGAATGCCACCCCTACTATTCCAAGACAGCCCAACTTCACCTTAACTGATCTCTTGATTTTCCTTCACGTCAGTTTCCACTATCTTCGCAATCCATTTCAATCTCCATGATCCTCTCCCACTACCTCTCCCCTAATCTCTAATATTATAATGGGAGAAGGCCCTAGTGTCATTTGTGAATCTATAAACACATGCACTACATGTGCATAACTAATATGAAGGAGGTCTCAGGTTCGAGTCCTCACTACGTCAACTTTTTTAACTTAAATTTTTTTAATATATTAAATATTCATTACACGTGTAAATTACTATATATCTATCTATAATATAATATACTAGTAATTTACACTTACACGTGCAAAGTCTTAATAAATATATATTTTTTAAATTAAAGTTTTCGACGTAGTTTGGCCTCGAACTTGAGACATCTTTATATTAGTTATGCACGGACAATGCACATCTTAATAAATAAAAAAAAATTCTGACTTAGTGAGGACTCGAACCTGAAACCTCTTTCATATTAGTTATGTACGTGCGTCACACACGTTGATAGATTGACAAATGACACTAAGGTCTTCTCCCATTATAATATTAGAGATAATCTCTAATATTATAATTGGAGATTTTGGGTTGTCATTTGTCAACATACAAACCTGTGTATTACACGTGCAATTCCAACTCTTCCATTAATTACAACAAAAACAAACAGATAAAAAAAATCCACCTATTTAAAATGTGCAACACACGTACAAAACAATTTTATAATATGTTTTTAACACTAAACATACACATATGTTGCAAAGAATGAGGGGGAAGAAGTTCCCAGTCCTCTTTGTTTTGCAAAAATTCGATGGTGCTGACATACTAGTTGTATGCTTGCCTTTCATGAGAGGCGAATTGAGAATGGGTCATAAAAGTAGATGAAGTGGATGGAGGAGTAACATTCTTGCGACGAGAAGAAGAGGAAGGTGCTTGTTGGGCTTGGTCATCTTGGCGAAATTGTTGAGCTTGACGGCGGCGTGCACGTTGTATGAATGGAACATCAATACCCATTTGTTGGGGAAAGATTGACACGAGATTTTTACTAAGAAGAAAGTTTCCAACATCAGTACGGGGATCAACTACAAGATTATAGATAAGAGAACTAAAGGAAAGACCACGGTTACGAGTAAGGCAAAATTCATTGTGTGAATGATAAATGTAGCAAGGTCAAATTTATATTTGCCTAAAATAAAAAAAATTATAATGGATTGATCTACTCGAATTTCTGTCTTATCATTTTTTTAGGCCAAATGTTGGCATTAACAATTTTATTTAGGACACGAGCAACATCAGTAAAATTTTTGGGAGTTGGATAAGGGATGTGAAGAAACTCAGATTTAACAATCATAGATTTAACGGTGGACTTGTCATGGCCCGGTTTATAATCGAGTGTGTTAAAGTCAAGATGATAGGCGTCAAATTCACCTTCAGGCAACATATATCGTGTGCGAAGATAATCGAGAGTGATTTTAACCCATTTGCCAAGAATAATTGATGATAGCGTGAGATCATTATCTTGAATACCCTCTAGATTAGCATAAAACTGACGAGTTAATGACTCAGAATGGGTGCTTGGTGTAGTAAGATAATTTTCTCACCCAAAATCACGAATAATGCTAACCATTGAACTAAATTGACCACCCTAGATTCCTAGATTTCTCTCCGTTTGCAACAACCAAAGCAAAAGAGAGTGATGAAAAATAAAGATCTGTATAATTAGTATTTCTAAATGTGATTCCATTGTAGTGACAGATTTAGAGCCAACAACTTTCTTACCCTTAGATTTGTGAGAGGAAGGACCGTGAGAAGCCATGAAAAAGAGAGAGGGAGAGAGAGACAACACCCAAAAACTGAAGAAGAAATTGCAAAAGATTTTCAAAAATTTTGATGGGTTTGGGTGAAAATAAGTTAGGGTTTTCGTGGAGGCTGGGGAAGGAAGAAAGGAGGGCATTTATATCAGAAGTGCGGTCCGTACATGTCATACAAGGAAAGAAGCGACTTGATTCTGATCAACCGGTAGAATCGGTCGACCGGTTCAAGGAAACAGTCCCACTGCAACATAGAAGAAGAGAGGAATTTACTGTAACAAATCTGGCAGAGGGCAGGACGGTCGACAGTTCGGTTGACCGGTCCACTTTTGACCAAACAAATATTTGTGAAAGAATTCACCAGAGTATGAGACGGTCGACCGAACAGCTTATGAGGGAATAGTCGACCATGCAATCGACCGATCAACAGATTGTCACAGAAAATGATGCACAAAGTACAGAAACTAATGAAAATGTTAGATTCACCTTTTGAAACATGAAAACACTTTTCTTCTAATGGTAGTGGAAGTATATTAGCTGATTTGTAAAGTTGTTAAAATATAGTTGAAAACAACATGAACTTTAGATGATGTGTTGACAAATATTTATTGGTTTAAAAAAAATCATTGGTCGAGCATAGAGCAGTACCACATGTTACTACTAGACATAAATGATATTCAATGAAGTAAACAGAATTTACAAAATACATGCATTTCATAGATGGGTGAACGATATTTAGATTTCTTACTGAAGATATGTCATTCATAATGTAAAAGTAAAACAAAATTGGCTTACCATTTAGATTTTACCCAGTGTTGTAGTCATCAGAAGAACTAATATCCTTCTCTTTTTCCCTTGATAGAGATGCAGATTACGTTGTTGTAACTAGTTGTGAGTTTCGAGCATCCACCATCAAGGTATCTACGATCTTTTAAGTTGAAAGTGATGATGCACCTACATGAAAGTTAGTAGGTGTCTAAGTAGACGTTGTTCCTACATTTACATTATTCTTTACCCAAACAAAATTAGTACTCCTTTTTAGTTGACAGTTATAAGATATATGGCCTAATTTACAGCAATAGTAACAAGTAATACGATTATGCCTTGGGTCATGCGCATATGCATAACTATTCTGGTGGCTATGCATATGTGTATGACAAGATTGCTTGAAATTTTGATGTTGTATTGGCTCATTGTAACTAAGTCCCCGATTATCATGATATGACCTTGAATTCTTTGTAATAAGATAAATGGGCCATTCATATTTTTAAACTGTTTTTTCGAGCTCAATTATTCTATTACAAAGCATTTTTCTAGTTTTTTTATTGTCTTTGGTATTCCAATGAAGAGTGTCTAGAGTTGCTCAAGTATTCTATTATGTTCGAGTGCTTCCTTACAACCTTCCACTACCTCATCATATTTTCTTTTGTATTCATTTAGATTGTCGGTAAGTTTAGCAATATGAGCAAATTTCTCTTGAATTTCCTTTAAGTTTTCATTATGTATTACCAGAGATTTTTGAATTTGTAGTTTTAAGCCTTTATTTTCTTCTATCAACACATCATAATATTTCCTAAATGACTCAAAATTTTCAATAATCAAGGAGTTTTTATTTTTCAACTTTTGATTTTTAGCAATGCAAGAGTCATTTGATTCATTAGACATTGGCTTATAATCTCAATTCACGACTTAATTTTTTAGCACAATCTTTTAAGCCATTACACAATTCAACTAAATCAGCATCGGTGGGTTCTTCAATTACCTCTTCTTGAAGTGGTGATTGCACCTCACCATCTCCAAGAGCCATGAATCCACAATCGTTGTATTCTTGCTCTTCACCACTGCAGTCCGAATCTACTCATGTTGCCTTCAGTGCCTTCTTTTTGAATCCTGAGTTAGAGTGATGATAGTCATTATTCCTATTCTATGAGAATGGACAGTTTGCGCGGATGTGTCCGGGCTTCTTGCATTTATAACATACGTCATCTTTGTCATTTTCTCTTCCTCCTTGAGACCTGTCATACTTTTTGTGTTTGAGATACTTACAAAATTGTTTGGTCAACAATGTGATATTTTCATCTGATTCTTCATGATCTGATTATGATTTCGACGTTGGTGAAGTTTCTGCTTTCAAGGCAATAATCTTTTCTTCAGTTTTGGGTTCAATCCCAGTGTTCTGCCGGTACCTCTTTGTTTTGGTCATCTCCATCTCATATGTCTTCAATTTTTCTTGAAAAATGTAGTAGTTGAATCATTTCTATTCAACCATTTCTCTCATTGCGGTGGCTTTTACGTCCCATTCAGGTGTGAGACAGCTTATGAGTTTTCTGACCTTTCGGTCATTATCCAACCTCTTACCTAAGCTCTCAAGCTCATGTGCGATAATGCTAAAACGGGCAAATATCTGGTCTACATTCTCTCCTGACAACCTACGAAAAACATCAAATTTATAAAAACATAAATTTACTTTTGCTTTTACCCCAGATACGGTTCCTTATGCCATTTTTGCTTGTTGTTCCAGATTTCATTTGCTGTTTTCCAGTTTCGCCCATATCACATAAGCTCTTCATTATTTAGATCTGCATAGAGTGCTGTCATAACCTTAGAGTTTGCAGTTTTCAATGCTAATTCAACTTTCATGAAAGCCCTATTTCCATTGCTGACAGAAATATCTGTTTTATTTACACGAACATTCCATACTTCTTCTTCAAGCATCTGCAAAAAATGAGACTACGAACTTTCCAAACATCATAGCATTTTCCATCAAAATAAGCTGAACGTGTTAGACTTGTTCCATTGAAGATAAATGGCTCCGATGAGTACAAGTTTTCGGGAGGAGGAATGTAATGCACCGATTTTTCATTTAATGAAAATTATTTTATTTTGCACGTAGTGTGCACGTGCAATAATTTTTGTAATTATTTTCATCATGATGAGTATAGATATTTAAATATGTGCTTTTAATTATTTCTATATAAAAGCCTTCTTTCAATTAGACAAAAAGCCTTCTTCTTAAAGCCCAAAATTTAATTCATTTATTTTATTTTAAAATTATTATTTTGGCCCTTAAACTAAAGCCCATGAGTTAATTTATTTTTAAATACAACTTGTAATGTAGAATACAATTTAAAGTTTATTTTTATATAAAATGTAATGTACAAAATTTTTTGGAGACCAAGTTGCATGCACGTGCATTGCACGTACACATGCAAAGCATCACTAGCATGGCCGGTTGTGAAGTCTGGAGGGAAATCAAATTTTTGAGTGGAGTCATGGGGTGATGGTTATTTGATCATGGGTAGTTAGTGTAACTCCTCCTTAAATCTTAGCCATTTGTTCCTAACTCCTACTCCAATCTTAGCCATCCATTCACCTATTTTTTTAGTATAAATATCCCCCCCTTTGGCTAGTATTCTTGTGCAAATTCTTCCAAACCTATAGTTAAAATACATTATCTAGTAGTTCATTTAGTGAGTAAAAGATTGAGAGATTGTGTGGGATTGTGCTTGCATCAACAAGAACAAGGAGAGGCCGGCTATCAAAGGGAGTGCTCTCGGGTTGGTGTGCTCAGGTTGGCTTGTGCATGCGTGTCCAAGGAGGAGGATCGTTCGTTTGCAAGGACATTCGTTTAGGAGGTTGCTAGTTGTATATTTCTCTCCATTTAAGGTGGGTAAATTTTCCATGTTTCTAATTAGGAATGCATGCTAGATTAAATTGAATGAATGAAGCATGAAAAAGATTAATAAGAGTACACATTTAATTGGAAAATGACTTATTGATTGATTGATATAAGGATGTGCAATTGTATGTAGTTCTATTAGTAAAGGCAAAATTGTGTGTGAATTGATTATAGCCATAAATTATTGAAGAAAGTTTCATTATCTACATCACAAATTATGTACACAAAAGTTAGTAGATTAACAATGCTACTTTATGTGTTAAATGAATCTTTGTGTTTTATTGAAATGAATGAATTAAAATATAGATTTGTATGTTTGGTAAACGATTAAAAACATAAATTAATATGAAGAATTGCTAGTAAAGAGATTTGAGATGTTAATTGTTAAGAAGAAATGTGGTAGTTATAATGTAGAATCCGAATTAATTGTATGAAAAATATATTTTAATTGTTAAAAAAATTATTTTTTCATACTGGTATGTAAATTATGTGAGGAAGAATCAATCTGGGATTTTACAGTAATTTTTTTTATAAAAGCAAAGTGAAATGAGGACTAGTTGAACATCGAAACGTTTTAATAACAGAGAGAATTGGTTTAAATAAATTTTGAGTTGCGTTATTGACAACCTGAGCACGTAGCTCAAGTGGTCGGAATGGCTTTAATCGCTACAGTGGGCTTTCGGTCTGAGGTCGCTGGTTCGAATCCCCTGGGCAACACACTTTTGTTTCATGAATTTTTAAAATAAAGGATATCAGCGGCCGAGAACATTTAATGCTCTCAGCCCCTCATCCTAACGCAAATAGCGTTCGGTCTAGTGGTTGTGCCTTCGGTTGGTTTCCCTGTGGTTCTGGGTTCGAATCTCGGCTTTGGCAAGTTTGGAAAAAATATATTTTTGAATGTTTGGATGATTGAAAAATTATGGAAAAAATATGATTATTCGTCTAAAAATATATGAGACTTATGAAAAATAATTTGGAAATTATTTACATAAAATAAAATATGATTTGAGAATAAATGTGTAAATAGAACTATGGTTCCACATTGATATTTTTTTTGTGAAATTATATCTTGCAAAAAGATCTTGAAATGAAGGATTAGAAAATTAATATAGCAAAGAAAGAAATTATATTGTGTGATGGAAGTGAATTATTCTCATTGGAGAATAGGGTGAAAAATATGAAATGTGAATATTCATTTAGTGATGTGATTTCAATGTGAAATTGATATTTGATGAAGTATAAAATTCCATGTATGATTATGGACTATTGAACAATTTAGAGATCATACTATTGAAAAAGAAATCTGTTATGATTATGAAATTGAATTTATGAGTTGGAAATGCTCAAATTGGAAATTGTGAATTGGAATTGAAACAAAAGAGTAGCTAAGTCTCCCCCGGTATTTGGAAAGAAATGAAATGAAATTTGAAATGAAAGACCAAGGTTGGTCATGTTTGAATGAATGAATAAGTCCGGTTTAGTGGAGAGGCTAACTCTAGAGATTTGATTTTGTTCATGATTCTAATAAAAACTAAGGTTTAGTGCATAGTGAAGACGTGATGAAAGTGAGAGAAAAACACGAGTATGAGAGTTAGAGTTTACGGTGCGGGTATGTGAGCCACAGAATGCATGCTTGATGAGTCAAGACATGGCGTGGACACAACTCAGTAATGATCGGACTCTAGCAACGCTTGTGGGATGTTTGGTGACTGCAAGAGGATCGTGTACCATGAAGGAGGCTGAATTGCCACAGAATGCATGCTTGACTAGTCAAGACATGGCGTGGGGTTCCCCTCCAGGTTTTCTGTACACGTGTTTGTACTCATAGATCATCTAAGATACTCACCATAGTTACAGTAGTAGATTAAGACATGACGAGGGATTGAACCCTACAAAGATGAAGAACGAATAAAAGGCTTGCCCTCGGACCTATGTAGTATGGGATGCATAGAATCCGAACAAGTGCGCATTAGTGTCATATAATATAAATAACTGCATTAAGGACTGAGTGCACAATCACAACACGACATCAATAGGGTAGTCCCTTTAGTTGATATGTGACAAGTTTGTGTTTGTTAAATATGGAAAATAAGTTATACTATTTCCGGCATAGAGAGGATGACCGTGTATAATGTTCGTCGGTTGAATAAACTGACGTACCCACAGTCTTATATGCAGGTAAATGACATGATAAAGATTAAAGAGGAACAGATGCTTAAAGATTATTCAATGTTGTTGTACATTTATTTAATTGTTGTAAATTTTACTTCCGCTGTGCAATGTAAAGTGTAATGTTTTACTTGTAACTCTGATGTAAAGTGAAAAGTTCAAATTTTTTTGTAAAATTGTACTAAATAAAGTGGAAAGATCCTGTAGAACTCTCGAATTCAGTTGTATTTGGGATTCGGGGTGTTACAAGGAATTTCGGCTATTGGACCTTTTGCTTAAACTTTTAGGCTCTTAATGAGCACCTCACTCTGATACCACTGTAAATCACCATGAGGGGTAAATAGGGTGATTGTGCGGAAATTAAAAATTTGAATATAATGCGTAAAGTAAAGAAAAAGAGTTAGAGAAAGAAAACGAAGTAAGCAGGCAAGACACAGCGATATAACGTGGTTCGACTCCCAAGTCTACGTCCACACCACCTACTTGTAGTAATTCTCCAGCCATAAGCGTTCCACTATACTTTAAACCCTTGTACAGTGATTCTCGGAATTCCGGCCGAGAGACCTATTACACCCGCAGGGCTTCTACAAACAAGTCCCACAAAAACACACCGAAGTGGAAGAAAATAAAAACTCTCAAGATCTAAAACATCTTGACTAAAGAAAAGAATAAAAGCTCTCACACTAGGATCGTTAATTGAATGATTAGTTCAGAAGAATTATAATAGCAAGGGATCAAGAATAATCAGTGAATTCGCCTCTATTTATAGAGAGAGAAAATATATCTTTCCAAAAAGAGAAGATGTTTCCGAAATAGTCAAGTCTGCATGTTTATGATCGACCGCATATGTGTGCAGTCGACCGTTCATCTTTCAACTTGAAAGTCTAGCGATGACCGGTCGACTGACTCATCTTTTCTATTGTGATGAGCGGTAGATTGTTGTGATGGTCGACCGACATTTTGTACGGTCAACCATTATCGTGCAGATTTGACTTTTATTTAGCGAATTTACTTTATATTCATTCAAAAAATTAATTAATCAATCAACGACCTTTATATAGCATTTTCTCATAAAAACATAAATGAATAATCGATTTTTGCTTGCTTCCTTGAGAATTTGAAGCACATGTTTCTTGTGTTGCAATCTGCCTTGATTTGTACAATCTTTTCAATTCATGCTGCTTTTGCTTGGATTCAAATCATTTTGGATCTTTATTTTGATTTTTCTTTTTCTGTATTTTCTGAAAATCTTAATTGAAAATATTAGTTGAACATGATACGTTTTGTACATACAAAATTTATTGTCAACAGGTAGAACTTAATACTTGGTCCAAAAATTATTTTATCTTTACTATTATTACTAGAGTTTGAGGAGCCGGTTAATGTTATGTTAATGGTTAGTTCAAATACTATATTGTTCTTACTTTTATAACTAGAGTTTCCAGTTTGTGGCTATATGGACTAGTATCATGCACGTGCGATGCACGTGGAGGGAGAATGAAAAAGACAAAAAAAAAACTACCAACACGTGCGCTGCACGTGTTGACACACATACACAAAAAAATAAAAAATTGTTTATTTGTTTACCAACCCCATCTCTCCCATTATAATAGTTATTACTAGTATCATGCACGTGCGATGCACGTGGAGGAAGAAGGAAGAAGACAAAAAAAAGAAACCTACCAACACGTGCGCTGCACGTGGAGGAGGAAGGAAAAGGACAAAAAAAAAACCTACCAACACGTGCGCTGCACGTGTTGGTACACATACAAATAAAAATAAAAATAAAAAATTGTTTATTTGTTTACCTACCCATCTCTTCAGACATTGGATGTGTAGCGAGAAACGTATATTGGTATGGCCATTGAAAATTGATAAGTTATTATATTAAAAAAAGGAGCTTTTGGTAATCATCTCTAGTCTGTCAGTTGAAGGCAGGAAATAGACAATTATCAAATATAAATATTTATATAAGAAAACAAATAGACCGAATTTAATAAATACTAATAACCTTCTACTGTTTGGCGCATTTGCTTTGATTTCCCTTATTGTGGCTTCTAATTACAATCACTAGTAATTTGTGATGCACATTCCAATTTTTTTTCTTATATAGCAAATAATAATATGTAATCTGGCCTCAAACTGAGATTTTCCTTTACTCATTACATACTCTTTACAAATGAGTCATAGTGATACAAACTTTTATTTTATATGAGTGACACTTTTTTAAATAATTATGTCGTAAATAAATTTAAACTTTAAGAGTATTATGATAACGAACAACAGCTGAGTAAATAAATGGTTAATATAACTCCACTGAAAAATGAATGGTTAAGATTAGATAGTTGAATTCCACAAATGATAACCCCAACTTTTCCATTATAATATTAGAGATTAGAGATTTTATAAATGCATATCATATTTATAGTTGAGGATTGTGTCTTGTGTTAATTAAGCTATTTTTTTCCAGATACTTTTATATGTACTCTGAGCATATAACTACATTTATATTATGCAGCCCTTTTGGCGAGTTGCCAACAATTTCTTACGGCAAAGGCAGAGGAGCAGAGTCGGCCCACCTTTGAGGCCGGTGAGACGGCCGCTTCAGGCCCCCGGAGTTTTTACAATTTTAGGGGCCCCCAAATTAGTACTCCACTTGTAAATATAGGCACGTATTTTCTGCATAAAAAAATTATACTGTTATTAAGGGCCCCTAAAAATGGGTCTTTAGAATTTTTTTAAAAAATTATTTGGGTTTGAGCTTGATTAAATTTGAGGCTTTAAATTTGGGTGATTTAAAACAAATTTGCTTTTAAATCAATATAAACTCAAACCCGAAACTCACATTCAATTTCAAACTAGAAATTCTTACCCTAAACCCGAGACCCACATTTAAAACAAGCCCTCTTTGGCTTTTTCTTCTCCCCAATTTTCCAACCCGAAACCCTTACCCTAATTTTTATTTTCGGAAATCCTCTTTGGCTGTCATTCTTCAGTTCTTCAGTTCTTCCCATCTTTATTTTCAGAAATTTTGGGGAATCATTGTCGTCGCTCATGAAATTGAAGTCGTGTCGTCGTCGCTCGTGGAGATCGCGTCCAACAACATAGTTGTCGTCGCTCGTGAAATTGAGTGGTGCCGTCGTCGCTCGTGGAGATTGTGCCCAACGAAGTCGAATCCATTACCGATAGTTGCTTACCTCTGGTCCTCTGTAACAGAGTTACTTCATCTTCACTCAAATATTTTTTAATTTATTTTTTTCAAAAATTAGGAGGTTTTTTATTTGCTAGGCCTTAATTAGTTGAATGTTAGGGCCTAAATCTTAATTATGAGGTTTTTATTCTCCATCTCCGTACTCAATTTTATGTTAGGGCTTAATAAACTAAATGTTGAGTTCAATTTTACGTTCAATTTTATGTTAATTAAGTTGAATATATTATTGAGTTGTTGAGTTGCTTAATTTTATGTTAATTATGTTAAATAAGTTGAATGGTTGCTCATTGAGTTGTTTAATTAAGTTGAATAGATTAAGACTTAATTAAGTTAAAAATTGATATGTTAGGCCTTAATTCAAAATTTTATTTCTTTTTTCAGTTTTATCATGCCTCGTAAATATGTGTCTGAAGCGTTAAAAAGAAAAAAGAAATAAGAAGAAGATAAATTTATACAATCTCAAATTGGGGTATTTGATAAATTTCTTACCAACAAACCAATCTCAAGTGGCAATGCTAATGAAGAAGAAATTCAAGAACATCAAGAGTTGAATGTGGGTAATGAAAATGAGGAACCAAATCAAGAGTCAAGTTAGAATGTTAATTTGAATGTGAGTGATGAAAATGCAGAACCAAATCAAAAGGAAGAATGTAGGCCTTTAAATATTTATGATCCAACAAATTGGGAGAAGATTGATAAAAAAGTACGGGATTTATTAGTTGAAAGAGGGTCCGTTAGAGTTGCTATTGATTTTCCTAAAGATGACGAATGTAGACATTTTTCTTGTATATACTACACTCGATTGTTGTTAAATTGGGAAAAGTATGATAGAAGATGACTTGTTTATTCAACTGGTTTGGATAAACTGTTTTGTTTTTATTGTAAATTGTTCAAGAAAGAAGGAAACAATAATCAATTGTCAAGCGAAGGATTTAAATAGTGACATAATATTAGTCAAGGACTTCAAATTCATGAAGAGAGCGAACACCACATTAATTGCATGACAAAGTTGGCTTAAGTTGAAGATGAGATTGCACAAACGTGATTGACAGAGGTGTGAAACTATTAATTATAAAGGAAGGACTACATTGGAGACAAACTTGATGCTTATGAGTAAACATGTTATTCGATGATATATATTTATCATATTTTGCTTTAAACAATGTGCAATTTTGTGTATGTGTGTGTGTGTGTGTGTGTATATATATATATATATATATATATATATATATATATATATATATAATGTATGGAGGATCCCATTTCGGGAGATTGCCTTGGGCCTCCGGGAACTCAAGGCAGCCCTGCAGAGGAGTAGTTGGTAGGAAGACCTTAATTCGTTGATTTACTCTTTCATTGTGGTGCACTCAATTACTTTCTTTATTATAGTTCGAAGATGCTTTTGCTGAAGACATCTTTTGTTTTTTTACATCTCGTTCTTTTTGGTTTTGAATTCCCTCTCAGGGGTGTTAGGCACAAATTTCATAAAACCAGCACATGACAAGCAAAAGCGGTCCTCGTGAAGGTACTTAACGCACTAGGGACGAATGAGTTCCCCAGTAAATATGAGGATCTGCGGTTAGGACCAAAGTTCGCAACTGACAGACGATCAATGAGAGAAACTTGGTTTATCGCTATCACCGCTACGACATGGGGTCTTTGGCAGGACCGGCCCTGAGTTCCCGGTGGCCCTAGGTGAACTTCCGAAATGGGGCCCCTAATAGCATATATTTTTTTTACGCGGAAAATACGTGCCTATATTTACAAGGAAAGTTCAAATTTGGGCCCCCCTAAAGTAGTGAAATCTCCGGGGGCCTAAGGCGGCCGCCTTACCCGCCTCTATGGTAGGGCCGGCCCTGGTATTTGGCTAGACAGGAATAATTGATACTTTCGTGGGATATATAGTAGTATTTCTAGTATTTTATCTCATATTATGCATCTTATTTTCTTTTGGGCAAATGTTGCCGTAGCAGGTCCTAGAGCGAGGATCACGAACGTCTTTCAGGTGAAGGAGTATGATGATGAGGATATCGAGATTGGTCCGACACTAGACTGAGGGATGTTCCCGGCCGGTCAGATATGTTCTGTTGAGTGAGTGATTGATCCCCACAACCCTAGGATTTTGTTGGGGGGAATAGTTGTTCCTATTTGTTTATTTGGATGCATGTATGCTTGCACCGTCTTTTGTCCCACCCTCATGTTTAGAGTGGATTTATGTACTTTTGTGTCGTTGGTTCTTGTACTTGGCTCAGTTTTCTGAGTTTGTTTTATTAACTCCTTATTAATGAAACAGGGTAGCCATACTCCACATAAAAAAAAAATAAAAAAAAAAAACTTTGAGAAATCATCCGTTTATCAAAAGCTTGAAGCCCGCTTCAAGGAAATGACATATGAATACTGGTATGCTTACCTTTTGTCAAAATTATTTCTATTTTCTTTTGAATTATTCAGTATTGCATTAAGTTAGTCTCCTTCATATTGATGGGATGTAGCAGTGCACGTGGGACGTCTCAGGCCAAGATAGATGAGAAATAACTATTGCGATACTTTTTCCCTCCCTTTTGTATTCAATTTTTCTAAATTTGATTAATATTGCAGGGATTTGCACGGATGCTTGATTGTCCACAAACCAACAAAAAAGCCCATTGCAGTTAAGAGCATCTCCAACGGTTAGCCAAAATAAAGAGGTAAAATCATATTTAAAGAGCCACATTCATTTTGTATCTTCAACGGTTAGGCATAATAGTTAGACATTTTGCGTAACCATAAACATGAAGAGACAAAATATAATGGTAGAAGCATGATTGGAGATGAAGCAAAATGACTAGCCAAATTTACTAGGCAAAAATGCTATTTGAATAATTTGGCTAGCCATTTTAGCTAGTGTGGTTGGAGATGCTCAGAGTACAGCTGTTCCTGTTTCTCCTCTAAGATCGTTCACTGTTCCACGGGCTTAGGATAAATGGTAAGTGAATTTTCTCTCTGGTTGCCATGTGAAATAATTTGATTTTTTGCTTTTAACTATTTAAAAAGAAAAAAACTCCCTAATGCCTTAGGAAGATTTACAAGAGTTATGACTTCACAAGCTCCGGTTATAATTGATCCAAAAGACCCAGTGGACAGTAAACAGCGTCACAGCGTCAACTAGCCATTTGCAACTCTGCAAATCAAACAGGTGGAATTATGTTTATATGCTATGTTTCTTAAATGTGACCATTTTTTCTAATTATATGGAATATTTTTAAAAAAATTCTTTTATCGAATAGACAGGGTTACTACAAAAAAGGAAATTGGAAAACGTCCCTGCAACAAAGCCATTAAAGAGGCAGGATGTTGATGGACTTAGCATGAATCACAATGCACAGGTACGAGTTGTTAGGCGCATATTCTGAGGCTTGAGTTATCCAGTTTCCTTATAAAGTTTTGAGTTATCCAGTTTCCTTATAAAGTTTTCGAAGCAGTACAGTAAAGCTTTTAAGAATCTATTTGCAATTTCATGACTGTTATTTAAAGTAAAAGTGTCTTTCCCGTTTGGTTAGAAGGCTATACTTTTTTTTAAATGTGATTGAAGGCTAACAGAAAAAGAACAAATGATGACTAGTTTTAGAAAAGTTTTGTATATTTTATGACGGTCATGAGAGATCCATTTACACTATATACTATTCATGTAGTATAATGTGCATAATGTCTAAGGATATACCTGTTGAGTGCATAACAGATTTGTTTATTTTTTTATTTTTTTATTTTATTATTTTTTTTTATTTTTTTTGGGATAAAAGATGATCCACGTCATCGCTTCATTAATGATAGATAATGAAACAAAGTCGTACCAAAATACATCCAAAAGTAGGAGCTTAAAGCTCCCAATATCCTCCTCCTACACATCCAGCACATACAAAACACAAAATAAACAGTCTATTACAATCGTTACATAAAAAGCAGTAAAGGAAGACGCCCGACTCTAAAACTCCTCGTTCATCTTCAATTTTTTCCTTGCACCTACATAACCTGCCCAATCATGGATGAGAAGAAAAATTTTATACATTGAAGTTGAGACTGAATATAAGTGATTGCGAAAGCATAAGTCGTTCCGATCTAGCCATAGGTTCCAAACTGTTGCTACTACCGCTATATCCCATGCCGGTCTATTCTCTATCCTAATTAGGTTATCCCCCATTCTACCCCACACGTCTGTCGATGCATTAGGACGCTCGGCGCAACCAAACCCCCTACAGATAACTTCCCAAGTGTTTATCGCCTTAGGACACGTGAAAAAGATGTGTGTTACATTTTCTTCCGCCTCTAAACAATACTCACACCTGACATCTATAAGCATATTTCTTTTTCTTAGATTGACTTTGGACAGAATAGAGTCATTGAACACCAACCAGCAGAAAACTTTCACTTTTAGTGGTGCTTTGGTTCTCCAGATTATGTTCTGTTCTTTACTTCTAATACCACCGTCATTGAGCGATCTGTACATTGACGACACCGAGAATTGTTGAGACTCACCGATATTCCACCATCTTTCATCTGCCGCATTGCTCATATGCCCTCCTTCTGTTTGAACTAACCTATTTAGTTCTTCGAACTGACGGGTGCTCTCAGGTGACTGTCGAGCTGATACTGTCAACCTTAGTTCCCGTTTTTCCAATCATCTGCCACAAGTGAGTTTTTGTCTTCCGTTAACGCCGCTGCCAGCAGGAAGATGTTGTTGAAGGACCTGTTCCCGCACCACTGATCTTTTCAAAATCTAGTATTCTTTCCATTTTCTATATTGCACTTAGTATTAGATAACAGATTTTTCTTTGATGTACCTTGAAGTGATCAGATGGTTAAATTTTGAATGTATGAAACTATTTCTAAGAAAATATAGGAGTAATCGTAAGAGAATTCCATATTAGTTCCATTGTTCAGTGTCAAAGATGGTTACTTAAATCTTCCTATTGTCAAAGATGTTTAGGAGAAAATTGAATGGGTTAAGAATTCTAATCTATGTATGCTTTTGTGGGGACAGAAAGGTCGGGCTGACTTTGTATTTCCATTATTCAGAAGGAGCCTTCCGCCGTAAACAAACGAAGGCAAGAAATCAAAACCATCAAGCTAGAGAATACGTACGAAGCTTCAAGAACTTAAGACGTTAATTTTGCGAAACAGTATAATTGTAATTAAATTTTTTTGATGGAATTGTAATTAAATTTGAGTAGGAATTTAATTCGGTCTTATTAATTTTTCATTACAAATTTAATTTTGTCTACTTAAGACATAACAACTTAAGACATTAATATTTTCTTCTTTTGTAAACAAATTCATGACTACCAAAACTAAACTTCTGAAATTGGTCACAAGTATGCACAACAAGCTTGAAGATTTCTAAGGGACTGACTTCAAGACTTGGCAGAGCAAAATACTCTTCTATCTCACAATCCTCGGGTTGGATAGGTTCCTCGAGACGGAAGAACCTAAACCCACTGATGGACAAACTCCTGAAACCCATCAGGAGAAGTTTGCAACAGTTGATGCATGGAGGCATTTAGACATTCTTTGCAGAAACTATATCCTCAATTGCTTGGATGAAGTTTTGTACAAGATATATAGTAGTCCGCTTACTACTGCAAAGACTTTATGGAATGCTATGGCCAAGAAGTATAAGACCGCGAACACCAGCTTGAAGAAATTTATCGTTGATAAATTTATGGACTACAAAATAGTGGACTCCAAGTCTGTCACTATCCAGATGCAGGAGCTTCAGATCATTATGCATAAGATTGAAGTAGAGGGTCATACTATTGGTGAATCTTTCCTCATAGAAGCTATTAGGATTGTGGCCTCAAATACATGTAGGCGCGGAGTACTTGAAGTTTAAGAATAAGAGGAGAAGATGAAGACAGCAGCAAGTAGAAGAATGAAGCTGGAGGGGTTGCGGTCGACTGGTTCTGACTAAAAGGAGTTCTTTGAGTGTACAGAGTTCAATAGAGAAGGGGATGGTTGATCGTGCAGTCGACCGGTCATGCCTCAAGTTTGGACTTGACACGTTGCGGTCGACCTACATCAGCGTTGTGTTATTTGGACTGACGAGTTTAAGGCCCAATAAGCTGTATTTGTGTTAATCTATTAGGATTTACTTGGGAGCTATAAATATGGCTATAGACTGTAGGGTTTGAATCAAGTGTTGATAGAGATGAGCCGTTATTATTGTTCAACTTCAAAAGGGAATTGTGCCAAGTGTTTCAAAGGTGAGGGTGAGAGATTAAGAGTTGTAATCTCTTTGTAATCTTTGTATTTCTTGGGGAATAAGAAGTATTGGTTATCCCTGTAGATTATTGTATTATTGTGAGATCTTGCATATATTGTGGTAGCTTGTTCTTGGTTCATCTAGTTCTTGAAAAGTTTCTATTGCTTGTGGTATGTGAGTTCTTCTATTAGCACTACGAGTTGTGGGAGATTCTGCAACAAAAGCAATCATTGGAAAGTTGCCGCCATCTTGGAAAGACTTCAGATATTACCTTAAGCACAAAAGAAGGAAATATCTTTGAAAAAGATCTTGCTATCAGGCTTAAGATTGAGGTCGATAACCGTGGGACGATCAAGACCAAAAGCGATGAGGCTAAGGTACATGTTGTGGAGAGCTCCAAAAGGTGTAAAGACAACTCTAATAACAACAAGAAGAATTCCAAGAAGAGGAAAGATTCTAACTAAGGATCCAAAGACCAGAAGCCCAACAAGAAGTTCAATGGACTGTTGGATTTGTGGGAAGCCTGGTCATTTTGTCAGAAAATGTTGATTAAGGAAGAATGACAACACATAAGAAGCAAATGTCACTGAGAATATTACTTCAAGCATAGATGACTTAATCCTTTCTGCAGTTGTTTTTGAATGCAACCTAGTCCAACATCCTGGATAATAGTGGGTAAACACTGGTGCTATTCGACATATATGTTTTGATAAGTCTTTGTTCCCAACTTATCAGAAACTCGATCATGAAGAAAGCTCTATATGGGTAATTCTGCTGTATCAATGATCAAAGGTTGTGGAAAGGTCATTCTGAAGTTCACTTCTGGCAAAAATGTTACACTAAACGATGTGTTTCACATGCCAGAGATCCACAAAAATCTTATCTCTGGATTTGTGTTGTCGAAGAAAGGATTTTGGATCGTGATTGAGTCAGACAAGCTGGTACTGACCAAGGCTGGGGTTTATGTCGGGAGGGGATACCTTTGTGATGGGTTATTCAAGGCTAATGTAGCCGTTGTCGGCAAAAAACTATGTACTCTTATTATGTTATTAATAAAAATTCAGTTTCTTATTTGCTTTAGTTTGGAATACTTTTATGTCACGATAGATTAGGGCACATAAATTTTTGAAAGATGAAAAAACTTGCAAATTTAGGTTTAATTCCAAAAGTTGATAAAAATCACCAGTGCGAGACTTGTGTAGAAGCAAAAATGGTCAAGAAACTATTCAACTCAGTGGACAAGAGTGCTGGGCCGTCATGCTTAATTCATATTGATTTATGTGATTTTAAGTCTTTACCTACGAGAGGTGGAAACAATATTTTATCACGTTCATCGATGATTGCACTCGGTATTACTACGTGTATTTACTAAGTAGTAAAGACGAAGCAGTTGCAGTATTCACAAAATATAAGGTTGAAGTAGAAAATTAGCGTAACAAAAAGATTAAGATATTGAGGTCTAATCGAGGTGGAGAATACGAGTCACCATTTGCACAATTGTGTGAAGAGTATGGGATAGTCCACCAAACAACAGCCCCATACTCACCTCAGCAAATTGGAGTTGCAAAAAGAAAGAATAAAACGTTAAAATATTATGATAAATGTCATGCTTATAACTTTGGGTCTACCTACAAACTTATGGGGGAAGCCTTGTATATGTCTAATCACATACTAAATAGAGTTCCACACAAGAAAACTGAGTACATTCCATATGAGTTGTGAAAATGACATTTGCCAAACTACAAATACCTCAAAGTGTGGGGGTGTTTGGCTAAGATTTCGGTTCCTCTTCCCAAGAGAACCAAACTCAAATAAAAAAATTTTAGATTGCTATTTTTGGACCATGCCAAAAATAGCGGTGCTTATTGATTTTTAATCTTCAAATCTGAAGTATGTGACCTCAGTGTAAACTCAATCATTGAGTCAGGAGATGTCATATTGTTTGAAGATGTGTTTCAACACAAACGAAATAATGGAAACCCTGATCTCAAAAGAACAAGAGAAGTGTCAGCTGAGAAACAGAATGAAACTCATCATGAAAATGATGAAACTGAACCAAGGAGAAGTGTAAGTAAACAAAATGAACAAAGTGATGGAAAAAGCAGAATGGACAAATTGATGGATGAATGAATTTCTGTATATTGCAATGGATCATCAACTGTACAGGCTACCTAGCTATTACATACAGTTACACTAGAGTAATTCTAGGAACACAAAGTTCCAGAGTCTGTGTTAAAGTTTTTACCTGTTTATTGTGATTTTGATTAATGCAGAGCTTACAAATTGCTTATTGGAAAAATTTCTTAGTTTGAAGTTTTTACCTGTTTCAGAAGTTTGGATCATAGTTTGAAGCATCAAAATTTGTTATCATTGGAAAAATTTCTTCAGTGCTGAAATTTGGTTTCTGATGATATGATGATCTAAATTAAGTGTGTGCAGTGTTAGTCAGTTCACTTAGGCCAAATTCAGTGATTTTTTGTTAAATTTGCTTAACACAGTGAAAGTTTTGTTCCTAGAGTTTAGTCTATATGATGATCTTTGTGGATTTTGCTTTAAATTTCTAATATTAGTACTACGACGATTCAGTTAGTTGCCCTGCACTCTTGGTCTTTTTATTACTGTTGCATGGACTACTGTCATATGTGATTTTGTAGATACTAAATCCCTATGTAGTTTTCAAAATGATTTGTTTGATATTTATTTGGTGCGGTAATTGAGATGAGCTTTCTGTTATGAAGCTTCGTTCTCTGTCAACCATTCCAGGGAATACATTTTTTAATGTTCAGAATATGTCTAATCTGTTTATTTTAATTAATGTGATTACTGTAGGATATTAGCAAAGATCAAAGGAACCTTCAGTCATATCCAGAACAAGAAGGTGCACCATTACTAATTATGTTGTACCCATTAACATATTATTTGTCTGTTGACCTTCAATGTCTGATTAGCTCGCAAGTATTCTTTTTTAGTAGTTTACTTAATTAGAAGAAAATATGCTGGTATGGCAGATCCCTGCAAGTTTAGACTGGTTTGGATGGTGCACATGGGATGCATTTTATACTGATGTCGACCCAGTAGGAATAATGGAGGGTCTCCAAATGTAAGTTTTGGTCTGTGTTTCTTTCTTCATTCGGCAAGATATAAACCCTCTGAAGTATAAACTACAGTAGGAATAATGGAGGAACTCTCGCAAGTATTCCTTTTTTTTTTGTGCTGATAAGATGATTTGTGTAAATTGGTTGTAGGCTGTAGTTTGATTGATAAGACATGGGA